>OV656868.1:32180585-32416621 GCA_927399465.1 Sarcophaga caerulescens | reverse complement strand
GTGGAACGTGCAAATTCACACCCGTGGAACGTGCAAATTCACACCCGTGGAACGTGCAAATTCACACCCATGGAACGTGCAAATTCACACCCATGGAACGTGCAAATTCACACCCATGGAACGTGCAAATTCACACCCGTGGAACGTGCAAATTCACACCGGTGGAACGTGCAAATTCACACCGGTGGAACGTGCAAATTCACACCGGTGGAACGTGCGAATTCACACCCATGGAACGTGCAAATTCACACCCATGGAACGTGCAAATTCACACCCGTGGAACGTGCAAATTCACACCCGTGGAACGTGCAAATTCACACCCGTGGAACGTGCAAATTCACACCCATGGAACGTGCAAATTCACACCCGTGGAACGTGCAAATTCACACCCGTGGAACGTGCAAATTCACACCCATGGAACGTGCAAATTCACACCCGTGGAACGTGCAAATTCACACCCATGGAACGTGCAAATTCACACCCGTGGAACGTGCAAATTCACACCCGTGGAACGTGCGAATTCACACCCATGGAACGTGCAAATTCACACCGGTGGAACGTGCGAATTCACAACCCATGGTACGTGCAAATTCACACCCGTGGAACGTGCAAATTCACACCCGTGGAACGTGCAAATTCACACCCGTGGAACGTGCAAATTCACACCCATGGAACGTGCAAATTCACACCCGTGGAACGTGCGAATTCACACCCATGGAACGTGCGAATTCGCACCCATGGAACGTGCGAAATCACACCCATGGAACGTGCGAATTCACACCCATGGAACGTGCGAAATCACACCCGTGGAACGTGCGAAATCACACCCGTGGAACGTGCGAATTCACACCAGTGGAACGAGTGAATTCACACCCATGGAACGTGCGAATTCACACCCATGGAACGTGCGAAATCACACCCATGGAACGTGCGAATTCACACCCATGGAACGTGCGATTTCACACCCATGGAACGTGCGCATTCACACCCATGGAACGTGCGAATTCACACCCGTGGTACGTGCGAATTCACACCCGTGGAACGTGCGAATTCACACCCATGGAACGTGCGAAATCACACCCGTGGAACGTGCGAAATCACACCAGTGGAACGTGCGAATTCACACCCGTGGAACGTGCGAATTCACACCCGTGGAACGTGCGAATTCACAACCGTGGAACGTGCAAATTCACACCGGTGGAACGTGCAAATTCACACCGGTGAAACGTGCGAATTCACACCCATGGAACGTGCAAATTCACACCCATGGAACGTGCAAATTCACACCCGTGGAACGTGCAAATTCACACCCGTGGAACGTGCAAATTCACACCCGTGGAACGTGCAAATTCACACCCATGGAACGTGCAAATTCACACCCGTGGAACGTGCAAATTCACACCGGTGGAACGTGCGAATTCACACCCATGGAACGTGCAAATTCACACCCGTGGAACGTGCAAATTCACACCGGTGAAACGTGCGAATTCACACCCATGGAACGTGCAAATTCACACCCATGGAACGTGCAAATTCACACCCGTGGAACGTGCAAATTCACACCCGTGGAACGTGCAAATTCACACCCATGGAACGTGCAAATTCACACCCATGGAACGTGCAAATTCACACCCGTGGAACGTGCAAATTCACACCCATGGAACGTGCAAATTCACACCCATGGAACGTGCAAATCCACACCCGTGGAACGTGCAAATTCACACCCATGGAACGTGCGAATTCACACCCATGGAACATGCAAATTCACACCGGTGGAACGTGCAAATTCACACCGGTGGAACGTGCGAATTCACACCCATGGAACGTGCAAATTCACACCGGTGGAACGTGCGAATTCACACCCATGGAACGTGCAAATTCACACCGGTGGAAAATGCAAATTCACACCGGTGAAACGTGCGAATTCACACCCATGGAACGTGCAAATTCACACCCATGGAACGTGCAAATTCACACCCGTGGAACGTGCAAATTCACACCCGTGGAACGTGCAAATTCACACCCGTGGAACGTGCAAATTCACACCCATGGAACGTGCAAATTCACACCCATGGAAGCTGCAAATTCACACCGGTGGAACGTGCAAATTCACACCCGTGGAACGTGCAAATTCACACCCGTGGAACGTGCAAATTCACACCCGTGGAACGTGCAAATTCACACCCATGGAACGTGCAAATTCACACCCGTGGAACGTGCAAATTCACACCCATGGAACGTGCAAATTCACACCCATGGAACGTGCAAATTCACACCCGTGGAACGTGCAAATTCACACCGGTGGAACGTGCGAATTCACACCCATGGAACGTGCAAATTCACACCCGTGGAACGTGCAAATTCACACCCGTGGAACGTGCAAATTCACACCCATGGAACGTGCAAATTCACACCCGTGGAACGTGCGAATTCACACCCATGGAACGTGCAAATTCACACCGGTGGAACGTGCGAATTCACACCCATGGAACGTGCAAATTCACACCCGTGGAACGTGCAAATTCACACCCGTGGAACGTGCAAATTCACACCCGTGGAACGTGCAAATTCACACCCATGGAACGTGCAAATTCACACCCTTGGAACGTGCAAATTCACACCCGTGGAACGTGCAAATTCACACCCGTGGAACGTGCAAATTCACACCCATGGAACGTGCAAATTCACACCCGTGGAACGTGCAAATTCACACCCGTGGAACGTGCGAATTCACACCCATGGAACGTGCAAATTCACACCGGTGGGAACGTGCAAATTCACACCCGTGGAACGTGCAAATTCACACACCGTGGAACGTGCAAATTCACACCCGTGGAACGTGCAAATTCACACCCGTGGAACGTGCAAATTCACACCCATGGAACGTGCGAATTCACGACCCATGGAACGTGCAAATTCACCACCCATGGAACGTGCAAAATTCACACCGGTGGAACGTGCAAATTCACACCCGTGGAACGTGCAAATTCACACCCATGGAACGTGCAAATTCACACCCGTGGAACGTGCAAATTCACACCCGTGGAACGTGCGAATTCACACCCATGGAACGTGCAAATTCACACCAGTGGAACGTGCAAATTCACACCCGTGGAACGTGCAAATTCACACCGGTGGAACGTGCAAATTCACACCCGTGGAACGTGCAAATTCACACCGGTGGAACGTGCGAATTCACACCCATGGAACGTGCAAATTCACACCCATGGAACGTGCGAATTCACACCCGTGGAACGTGCAAATTCACACCGGTGGAACGTGCGAATTCACACCCATGGAACGTGCAAATTCACACCCGTGGAACGTGCAAATTCACACCCGTGGAACGCGCAAATTCACACCCGTGGAACGTGCAAATTCACACCCATGGAACGTGCAAATTCACACCGGTGGAACGTGCAAATTCACACCCGTGGAACGTGCAAATTCACACCCGTGGAACGTGCAAATTCACACCCGTGGAACGTGCAAATTCACACCCATGGAACGTGCAAATTCACACCCATGGAACGTGCAAATTCACACCCGTGGAACGTGCAAATTCACACCGGTGGAACGTGCAAATTCACACCGGTGGAACGTGCAAATTCACACCGGTGGAACGTGCGAATTCACCACCCATGGAACGTGCAAATTCACACCCATGGAACGTGCAAATTCACACCCCGTGGAACGTGCAAATTCACACCCGTGGAACGTGCAAATTCACACCCGTGGAACGTGCAAATTCACACCCGTGGAACGTGCAAATTCACACCCATGGAACGTGCAAATTCACACCCGTGGAACGTGCAAATTCACACCCGTGGAACGTGCAAATTCACACCCATGGAACGTGCAAATTCACACCCGTGGAACGTGCAAATTCACACCCGTGGAACGTGCAAATTCACACCCGTGGAACGTGCGAATTCACACCCATGGAACGTGCAAATTCACACCGGTGGAACGTGCGAATTCACACCCATGGTACGTGCAAATTCACACCCGTGGAACGTGCAAATTCACACCCGTGGAACGTGCAAATTCACACCCGTGGAACGTGCAAATTCACACCCATGGAACGTGCAAATTCACACCTGTGGAACGTGCGAATTCACACCCATGGAACGTGCGAATTCGCACCCATGGAACGTGCGAAATCACACCCATGGAACGTGCGAATTCACACCCATGGAACGTGCGAAATCACACCCGTGGAACGTGCGAAATCACACCCGTGGAACGTGCGAATTCACACCAGTGGAACGAGTGAATTCACACCCATGGAACGTGCGAATTCACACCCATGGAACGTGCGAAATCACACCCATGGAACGTGCGAATTCACACCCATGGAACGTGCGATTTCACACCCATGGAACGTGCGCATTCACACCCATGGAACGTGCGAATTCACACCCGTGGTACGTGCGAATTCACACCCGTGGAACGTGCGAATTCACACCCATGGAACGTGCGAAATCACACCCGTGGAACGTGCGAAATCACACCAGTGGAACGTGCGAAATCACACTCATGGAACGTGCGAATTCACACCCGTGGAACGTGCGAATTCACAACCGTGGAACGTGCGAATTCACACCAGTGGAACGTGCGAAATCACACCCATGGAACGAGCGAAATCACAACAGTGAAACCCATGGAACGTGCGAAATCACACCCATTGAACGTACGAATTCAAACCCATAGAACGTGCGAATTCACACCCGTGGAACGTGCGAATTCACACCCGCGGAACGTGCGAATTCACACCCGCGGAACGTGCGAATTCACACCCATGGAACGTACGAATTCACAGCCATGGAACGTGCGAATTCACACCCATGGAACGTACGAATTCACACCCGTGTAGCGCACGAATTCACACCCATGGAACGTACAAATTCACACTGAAATATTCAAAGCGAAATATTTTTATTTCATATACTAAACGGAGAATCACCGAATTGCAATTTGAATGAACTCTTTTGTGTACACAGTTCAAGTGTCAATGCGTTGGCATATAATCATAAAACAAATTTCAAGAGATACCTTTGCGAGATTCTCCAAATCCTCACTTTGAGTATAATAAAATTTAGAATGAAAAAATATTAGTTGAAAGCGATTTTATTGATTATTTGACTGAAAATATTATTGATCGATGATTCTGAATGGTAAACTTGTAATATCGCATGTTGGGTCATATTGACCCAAAGGATATTAAATGTGTGTAAATCGTGTTTTGAAATGTGGAGGGGGAAGGAAAAATTTAAATTTTATTGTTTTCTTTTAAAATCATAGTTTTTGTGCCTGTGATGGATAAATTAAAGTTTCACGATCATATCTAATAATTAAAGGGAAAAATTTTGCGTTTGAAAATCAAAAAAAGGCAACCCTATCAATCTAGAACTTGATATTTTTTCTTTTCTCTTTAAATATATCATTCTAATACTTTTGTAAAGCGGATTGAAAAACAATGTCTTAAATGCTGAGATATTATTGGCATTTTCGGGCTCAGATTTTTGTAAATAATCATGAAAGGAATCAAAAATGAGAGGATCTAACTGGCTATCCTATACATTATATTAAAATATACATCCCCTTTGGATAGTTTTTAAATTGAAAAGGACTGTCATTTTAAATTTTGCGTCTTTCCTGGCCCACTGTGATATTATCTAGCAGTACTACTGTAACTGGCTTTATCTATACTCATAGTATTGTTGTGTTTTTAAACTGTATATGAATAACAAAACAGACAAAAGTATTCGCACACATGCAATCGTTGAGGAAGGAACAAAAAAAAAAAGAGGAAAAGAAATGAATTTTTAACTGAAAAATTTCAATTTTTTCTTCCTTTTCTGTTTCTGCTGCAAATAAAACGCACAAAATTAAGCAACAACAACAAAAGGAAAGAAATTACAATGATAGTTTCATCAGTTATTCTCATATATAATCTCCAGATAAAAACGTTGGCAAAAAAAAAAGCAAAAAAATTATCAAAAACGATATAAAAGCCTTGTATGGCAAAAAAAAAAAAAAAGGAAGGAAAAGAAACATAAAAATGTTTCACAGAAACAATCTTTGACTTTTGCTATGTTGAAATTCCTGATCCCCATCATATTATCATCATCATTGCCATTGTCCTGGTGCTCGTCATCGTCATCATAGTCATCGTTATTATTGTAATATTAAGGACCCCCGTGTAACCAACAGTAGACGCTGAGCATACGGATTTGCATTTGAAGAAAATTTTTTCCGTCTTTTTTTTATTTTGGAAAATTCAAAAGAAACTTTTCCTAGCTTAAAAAATATGAATAAATTTTTGGTCTTATTTTCGCTTAAAACTGTTATAACGCGAGTATTTTTTTCAAATAAAATTCACTTGAATAAGTGCTTTCAAATGTAATATTCCACCAAGTAATAGAATTTTCTTCTCTTTTCAGTTACTTTGTAAAAGAGTTCGAATTCGTTTTAAATGCAAATGCCGAGCAAATGAATGAATGAATGAATGCAGAGACTAACTGAATTGGTGTAGTAAAAAGTTTTTAGTGGCTGATGGGAAAAATACAATTTTTTTCAACCGAAAACTCGTTTAATAATGTAACCAAAAGGGGTTAGAAGTTGAAAAAATATTCAAAAAAGTAAGATTTTAAGGTGGCCAGCATCCATATGGCCTCAAAGTCCAGAGAGTCTTTTAAAATGAATGATGAAAAGCAGTTTAAACTAAAAAATTCTTCGACATTTCATTCATCATTGGCTCAAAAATAAATAAAGAGAAGAGACAGAGAAATCGACCGAAGTGCTCATAAATACAAACAAAATCAGTTTCTTGAGGATTTATGTACATCGTTTAACTACCATAATCCCACAATAAACTTCAGGAGAGCCTGAATTGCAAGTTTACGTCTTCAAAAAAGAAATCCTCTCTAGGGTACTCAACCTTCACGGGAAATAACATCATCTCCACGTTTTCTTATCTTCACATTACTTAATACTTAATTGAGCATTACAACACTTTAGTCAGGATTACCACCTAGCTTCTCACACCACCCATGTTGTGTGTTTTACTTTTATCCACGAGTGGTGGAACCTATAGTTAGACGAACGACACATTATTGAGAAACTCTTCATGGTAATATTTTCAAAGTTTTTACCAGAAATCTGCTGGAGGAAGTCGCTGAAGAAATATTTGTTCATATTTCGTTTTGTTAGAGTTTTCTGACCTGGGGTTTGAACCGTGTCCTCACATCTAATAATCCAACACACTACCTACTTGACTACGACAACTTCTTCATCTCCACATACCCTGAAAAATCCATATTTCGTTTTGATCGAGATTTCTGGCCTGGTGTTTAAACCTAATAAGCCAACACACTACCTACTAGGCTATCGCGGCTTCACCTGCAAAAAACCGGATGGTTTCTATGCCACATCCTCTGTAGTGACGGGACACAAAAACATCTCGCAAGGAAACCAATAATCAGTCTCAAGTTGGCTTGACAAGTACCAACGAACGCTGTCCATAAATGACCAAAGATTTCGAGCCACAGAACAGTGCTACTTATCCTCCCGAAGTCTTTGCTTCTTCACCCAAATTCTTCCTTAAAAAGTCCACACAGGTAGCAGATTGAAGAATTACGATTAACAGTCATTGAAATAACATTCTAATCTAGCATGGACGTATGCTTCTGCAAGCATGTTAATGTATTCCGTAGTTGCCTTAGTCTAGTAGGTAGTGTGTGTTGGCCTATTAGACGTGAGGCCACGGTTTTAACCCCAGGTCTGACATTTCCAACAAAACGAAACACAAAAAAAAATATTTCTTCGGTGACCTCCTCTCAACAGATTTCTGGAAAAAACTCTCAGAGTAAATAAAATTGCCATGAAAAGTTTCTCAAAAATCTGTCGTTCGGAGTCGACTTTAAACTGTAGGTCCCGCCATTTATGTATAAAATTAACACACATATAGTACAAGTGGTGTGAGAAACTAGATCGTAATTCTGACTAAAGGGTTGTAATGTCCAATTATGTATGTATGTATTGTATTCCAGAACTTGACAGAAACTAATTCTATCTTTTCCCAAATTCCAGTTACAAACCAATTTTCCAAGATTTCCTACGGTTTTAAGTGCCTTCTACACAACAATTTTCTGAAATCGTGGCAGTTTTTTCTCCCATGAAAGAGGTCCTGACGAAAATGCGAATCCTTTTCTCTATTGATCAGAGAATTAAAGGACTTCATTGCTCCTTTACTGATGTAAAAATTTGTTTATTTTTAAACACAATTTGAACTCGACTGGTCACCTTAATATTTATTTTTTTTTTCAATTTTATGCACAAAGCAATCAACAGGCTGATGATGACTCAAGCCAATGGGCTGAAAACGTAAAATCAGACCCAAAAAAAATATTTCCATTCATGTGGGGAGTGTTTATGGCATGAAAAGTACTTCTCATGCACAGGTACTATATGCCATGCAAAAAAGAAAAAATTCAATTCAATAGAGACACACAGCAATTCGTCAAAAACTGTTCAGAAAATCGATTTGTGTCTTCCAAATTAAAAAAGCCTTCAGTTATGGGGAAGACACAATGAACAATACGAAAAACTACATCCTTTTTTGGAAGCAAAAAAAAAAAACAAAAAAAAGAGTTTAACAATCGCACAATTAAGTGGAAAAAATTTGAAAGAAAAAATTCTAATTTGTTTTCAAATACTTTGCAAACAACAACAACAAATACTCAAGACAATAAAATTATAATTTTAAAGGAAATTAAGAAAAAAAAAGCGATTGAAATAAGTGCCAGGCACAAGCGTATGTACGTACATACATGAGTACAATGAAAAGAATTCTAAAACGGAGAGAGAATTCATCATCAATTCTGATTAAATCAGCAGAAGATTGAAAACAAATTTTTGAACAATAATTTGAAGAGAAAACAAATCGCAACGTAATGCGATTAAATAAGGAGAAGCTTGAATGATAAACGACTCATGAGTAGCCCTACAAAAGAGGCATAAAGATCGAAGACACAGGAAACGTGTTAAGGTGGTTAAAGTGGTTCGAATTCGGAAGAGAGACTGTAAACTAAGTAGCTTGGAAGTCTTCCAAATAAGCCACCTGAAAAGCACCACTACCATGCTATCCTAACTAAAAGGAAAGCATCAACAACAAACAATATCGGAAGACCTGGCAGCGCAACAAAACAAATCAAGATCACACTGCAAGGTTGGATGTGAGATATTGTTGAATCAATTCATCTAAGATTGTGTCTTAAACAACCAGCCACCGAAGGTATATGGAGCGAGACGTAGAACGTTTCCACTCTTTAGGAAAAAGAAGGTAACAACAAGGCTGAGACACTGAGACAGATGGTGCAACTACTAATTTGCTGAGAAAAATATTTGGGAACCGAGACTTATCGCATTTTCAAGATATCAGTGCTGAGGTTTGATGTCCCCTTTGAGAGTCAACGTACCGTACTGTCCACTCGTGTAGAGTTATTGTAGCATTGCTACCATACAATGTATTGAACTGCCATTCATTACAACCCTTCAGTCAGGATTACGACTTAACTTCTCACATCTGATGTTGTGTGTGTTAATTTTATACACGAGTGACGGGACCTATAATTTAAAGTCGACTCCAAACGACAAATTTTTCAGAAACTTTTCATGGCAATTTTATTTACTCCCAGAGTTTTTGCCAGAAATTTGATGAGGGAAAGTTGCCGAAGAAATATTTTTTCACATTTCGTTTTATTGGAAATGTCTGACCTGGGGTTTGAATCGTAACCTCACGTCTAATAAACCAACACACTACCTACTAGACTATGGTGACTTCATATTTACACCTACTCTGCAGAAAGATTCTGGTTCCATCAATGGAGTAGAAACTCTTCTTCCGACAAGCTCATTTGCCTGCCCATTGTGGAAAATATTAGCAGAAGTTAACCTTATTTGCCTACCCAGCCAATTCAGCTTCTCCACACAGTTTCAGATCATGTTCGAAAACTGGAATAGCAGCGGCCTACTCCTACTCAATGTTACGTTTGAAATAAAATCCTACAGACCTAGACAGTTGCCCTAGACGCTCGATCTCTACCTACTAGGTTACGGCGACTACTATATATGTATACTCCTGGCCTATATAGGGTATCCCTATCTCGCACTCGTGTAGAGTTGTTGAACTGCCATTAAGCCTATATAGGGCATCCCCATGTCCCAGCAAGGACAACTATCTGTCCAACTCATGATACACACCCAGATTTTTTTCTTCTGTGATGCATTAGACCCAATTTCAAATGCGGAAGTTCCACTCCTCATCTGCCTACATATTGTCGCAGATGAGTCTACTAGGCTGTGGCGACTCCTGGATATACTTCTAGCCTATATAAGGTATCCTTATGTCCCACTCGTGCATAGTTATATAGCTTAGGGGCAATTCAACCTTAAGCCTATATAGGGTATCCTAAACTTGCAAAAAGGACATCTACTTGCCCAACTCCTGATACGCAAGCATGTTTTTTTTGCTTCTGAGATGCATTAGAACCAATCTGCAACGCTAACCTACACATTATCGGAAATTCCCAAATGACCGTGATCCAGCAGAAGCTTACCCTATTCAAACTACCTTGCCAATCTAGCTTTCCCGGCGAAACCTCATATTTTCGTGTCAACCTCATACGTGCTGAGTATTCGAATACTTGACGGTTTGATCCAACCTCTGCGTACTTCCTGTTTAAGTTGAAACCAACACATCTATTGACTTGCATCGCGAGCATATCAGTAGGTATGCGCTAAAGGAGTATCAATTACGTGACAATGTGTAACACAGCCATGCTTGAGATGTAGGGCGATTGTTTATACAAGCAAATCAATTTGCTTGACCGACTAATTTAAAATGAAACAATTTTTCTTTTTCTTTCTTTTTTTGTTGTTATTGTTGTAATAAATAAGCGATTAATTTGCTTGAATTCCTACGAACATTTTTTATTTTTAATTTTCTGTTCTCGTTTGTTTTAATTAAATTCCTGGTATTACAACAAAACCTTTATAAATAATTGTTTAACGATCAAAGATAATAAAATTTAAAATTTAATTACAATTACAACTACAACAATATACTATAATAATAACAAAAGTGAAGAGAGAGAGAATAAAAAATACGAGACAAAAAAAAATGTTACTGACCTTACATTACAACATACAATAATGAAAAGCGCGATTTATCACAATTGAAGCAACAATAACTACAACAACAACAACAAACGAAACGTAAGAAATGTTAAAATAACAAACGCTCCTCTTGCGATCGATGCTGATAAAATAAAGTTAATGTTGTTGTGGTTGTTGTTGTTGTTGTTGTCGTTGATGTTGTTGTACTGCGGTATTATAGTTGATAGCAGCGGCGGCAGTATTAATGGCGTCACAAGCGGGTTGGTTTTTTGAGGACAGGTATTGAATTTTAAAACTGATTTTTATTTTTATTTTTCTTTATTTTTCTTGTTGTTGTATCATTTATTTTTTTTTTTTCAAATTTCTTTTTCCTCGTCTGTGAGCTGCTGTTGTCGTAGGCTATTATCACTAAGTGGCATGTGCGCACCTCTTTTTTTTTGTATTTTTTTTTTCACTTATTTTCCTTGTGTGGATTTTTATTTGAATTTTAATTTCGATTTTATTTTTCAAAAAATTTTTCTTATTTTTTTATTTAAATTATTTTAAGGGACTTAATTTTTTTCTTTATATTTCACACCTTCAAACAAACACTTATATTTTCTCCTCTTTTTCTTTATTTAATTTTTCTCTTTCATGCTTTCTTTTTTTCTTTCTTTGATCTGTTTTGATAAGATGCTGTGGAATTTCTGAAAAAATAAAACAAACAAAAAAAATACTTTCAAAATGGTTTTCTTTTTTACGTTTTTAATTCAACAAAAAAAATTTCTTTGTTTTTTTTTTTCATTAAAATTTCTTTAATTCTTCAATGAATTCCATATAAAATATTGATTCGAATGTCATTAAAAGTTTCTAAAGCAGAGGTAAAATATCTTCCAGATACAATACAATACAACGCTCTTTTCTAGTAAATTTTAACCGCCAAACACGCTTAAGATTTTTCGTTGATTTTTCAATTCAACAACAAGTTAAAACGATGCTTAAAAGCCGAATGAATACCAGTTTCAAAATATCACACTCGTGCTCAAACCCACAGTTGGAGCTCAAACATAAACACGACCCTAGAGAGAAAGAGAGCAAGAGTTTAAGTCACACTCTCTTACTTTTGTCCATGGTTTTCGAATTTCAAAATCACTCGTTCGTATAATTGTTTAGCGAAGTAACAAAAAAAATAAAATAAAATCAACAACAACAACCAAAAAAAAATCGCACATTTTTAAAATCCACATTCAATTTGTTCGGTATGACGTTTAGAAACGAAAAAAAAAATCGAAAAAAATCTGGAAAAAAAGTTAAGTCTCCCTAAAGAATGTGGTCGTATCCAGTTTGAAAATGTGGAGAAAAAACAATAACAACAACAATTTTTGTATGTGGCTTGAAAAATGCCAGCAGCATAAACAAAAACAACAATCAGAAGAAATAGCAAAAGCAAGCAAGAAATAATAACTAATGCAACCGTTGAATGCACTACAACAAAGGGGATCCTCAAGGACATGAATGTAATTAAGGCGCTTCTCGATAAAAATGATTTCTACAGGATAGGAGGGGTATGTAGTTTCATTAAACCAAAGCTCAGTTGAGCACACATAGCGATATGTTGACCCCAGGTGAGACATCTTCAACCTACTTACTTACTTAATTGGCCATAACAAACCGATTAACGGATTTCGGCCTGCGGCAACACATCCTTTCAGGCGCCTCTGCTTCTTGCGCCCCTACGCCAGTTGGTCCACCAATCGACGACAGGGCTTCCTCGATTTGGTCCTTCCAACGGATACAAGGTCGTCCTCTTCGCCGGCTTCCGTAGATCACCGCATCAAATACCCGTCTCGCCGGAGCATCCTCCTCCATTCGAACGACATGGCCGAGCCAGCGAAGCCGCTGGATATTAATACGCTGCACAACGTCAATGTTATTGAGGAGCTAATACAGTTCACTGTTGGATTGGATGCGGAAATCATCGCCGAAGATCTTACGTAGGACTTTTCTCTCGAATACTCTCAAGGCTGCTGCATCAGTACTTACCTAATAGGGTCCATCTTCAATCTAACGAAATTTAAATATTTCTTCAACTACTTCCTCTCAGCAGATTTCTGACAAAAACTCTGCGAGTAAAATAAAATTAAATTGCCATGAAAAGTTTCTCAAAAATCTGTCTCTGGAGTCGACTTTAAACTTTATGTTCCGCCACTCTTGTATAAAATTAACAAACACATCGTGGGTGATGTGAGAAGCTAAGTTGTAATCCTGACTAACGGGTTGTAATGACCAATTATGTATGTATGTATGTATGTAGCGATCTGTTGTAATACCATCAGTCCCCACAGTCAAGTGACAAGCCCTCACAAAACTGTTTTGACAATCAGCAACAAGGTTTCGCATTTAAAGTATGAGTCCCTATGCATTGTGAAATGACCTTCTCTGTATTTATTGTACAACTGACAACACTCTTTATAGGGTACCCCCTAATAGTGCTGACAAGTCAGGCCGCATTATTCTGCTTATTTTTAAACTTTTTTTCTTTGTTTTTATTTTTCAAAAACAACAACAAAAACCGGTATAAAGTGAGTTGAGGAAAAAAAATTGTTTTCAACTTCATTCACTGGGATTTGGTGGTAGAAAATAACAGCAACAGCAACAACAATAAAAAATTTATTTAAAAAAAGAAAAGAAATCAAAACCAACAACAATTTTCAAAAAAAAAAAAGGAAATAAAAACACACACGAAAATAAAAACGATCACTGAAATGAAAAATCGTTAAAAAAAAAAAACAAAAAAAAAAAAACAATAACAAGCCAAACACGGCAGACGCCATAAAAGAAACGAGTTGCTGTTGTTTGGTTGACGATGAAAATAACACAACAATGCCAACAGAACAGCAACAATAAAATCACAGAAAAATTGGCAACAACAAAAATAAAAATAAAATCCTCGTTAAAACTTGACATCTCAATGGGTGATTGACTGTATAAAGGGTGATAGAGAGAGAGAGAGAGTGAGCGAGCAAGAGAGAGAGATGCATTATAAAACCGGGTGTATTGGAACAAAGGTACTTTAATAATCATTATACCATCGATTATGTGTATTTCTGCGTATGTGTGTGTATGTGTGTTCGTATAAGTATTTGCATGATTCAAAATAATGCCTGCAAAATTACTCTACGCCGAAAGCCATGCTTGATTTGCGTATTTGCTTGTATTCGTTTTCTTTTTTTACAATACCCTACGCTATCATGAATGATTCTGTTCCATTCGCTTGGTTTTAAGGTTTTTTTTGAGAGGCTTAAGGAAGATATTTCAGCGTTTTTTATCCATGTGGCATCAAGAAAAGCTTTTTTGGTATGAATTTTCTTGAAAATTTCACGTGTCAGCCATAATACATGGAAGACACTTTAAAATGAAACAGAATAACAGGGCAGGATGAACAGGAAAACTTTTGTTCGAATTGAAACTGCTTAGCTTAGGCTAAGCCTAACTCAGTTATTATGAAATGAGGCATTCATTCATAATGGGTGATTTTTTAAGAGCTATAGGAACATTTTTCAAAAAAAAAAACACATAAAATTCAGAAAAATGTATGAAATCTTTATTTGAATCGATAGTACGGTAATTACGACGGCAACTCTGTGAAGTAATAGAAGTGTTTTATAAAAAGCTCTTGAAAATTTTAAAAATAAATAAATAAAAATTGGTTGTAAAATAGATAGGACTATTTAAAAACCATAAAAAAATAAAAAGCAATTCTTAGAAATTGAATTGCATTGAGAACAATAGTTTTAAAATTAAATAAAATAAATTTTATTAAAAATTTAGAAAACAAAAACAAAAAATAATAATAAATAGACAAAAATGGCTGACTGCAGTAAATGCAGAACAGCAATAAGGGGTGAAAGTGGAATCAGGTGCAACGGAGTGTGTGATAAAGTGTATCATCTCACCAAAAAATGCGCGGGAATAGATCAATACTCGGCAAAGATGATGGATGAGCACAACTTTATTAGATTTGTATGCGACGACTGCATGCAATATATTCAAAATATTGATTTGGTGTTAAGAGAAGTGCAAGATGAGGTGCATAAAAACAAACAAAATTTGGTTGAATATAAGCACGAATTTAAAGCTTCACTTAAAGAAAATGAAAATGAAATTAAACAATTACTTGAGGCTATAGAAAAGCGGTACGAGGAAAGGATAAATAAAATGATAAAATATCAGAAATCATGTGAAAAAAATGTCGAAGAAATAAAAAAATTATCTAGTAGTTTAAAAGAATTTGAATGCAACAACAAACAGTTGTGCCAAACAATAGAAGAAAAAAATGAAAATATGTGCAAAGAAATAAAGAAAACGATAAATGAAACATGTAAACAAAGTGCAAAAACAACATATGCGGATGCAGTAAAAAATAAAGGGTTACCAAGTATAAATAAACAACTACCCCTAATTGTTAAACCTAAGGAAAAACAATCGGCTGAAAAAACTAAAGAAGAGTTAAATAAAATAAATCCAGACAACTTGAAGATAACAAATGTAGAAAGTAGAAGCAGTGGAACAATTGTTATTCAAAGTGGGAACTGTGAAGATAGAGAGAAAATTAAAAGTGCAATCCAGGAAAAAATATCTAAACAATATGAAGTAAAAATTCCAAATTCGACGGGACTAAATATCAAAATTATTGGCATGTCTTTTGACTATAGTGAAAATGATTTAATTGAGAAAGTAAGAAAACAAAATCCTGAATTAGCTGATGCCAATATTAAGTTTATGGGAAAATATGAAACAAAAAGAGGAAATAAAACTTTGTTCAATGTGAAACTGAGAGTTGATAATGAAGCTTACGGGAAAATTATGGAAGAAAGAAAAATAAATGTCGGTTGGGAAAGATGTAGAGTGTATGACGGAACCGAATTAGTTCAATGTATGAAATGCAGAGGATACAATCATATAGCAAGGGAATGTAAAAATCAGGAAATATGTATAAAGTGCCATGGTCAACATAAAACAGTTAATTGCGAAAGTCAAGAGAAGATAATGAAATGTATTAATTGTTCAAAAGTAAATAAAAGGCTCAATATGGGTTTAGATGAAAACCACTTTACAAACGATAAAGAATGTCCAGTTTATCAAAATAAATTGAAAAACAAAATGAGAAATATAGGCTTGACGATTTAACAACTAAAGGAAATGAATGCCCTCTATACAAATGTACAAGGTCTAGTTAACAACTATAATCAAATTGAAATTATCGCGGCAACAGAAAAACCTGACTTCTTAATATTGTCTGAAACACATTTGACGAAAGATATAGATGAACAAGAAATTGCGCTACAAGGATATGATAACATCGGGTTAGTGTCAACATCCTCAAGAACAGGTGGAGTTGTCGTATACTGTAAAAGTAACTGGAATGTGAAAAAGTTTATAGAGAGAACTGATGATTTGAAGTATTGGATATTATTTTGTAAAGCTGTACATAATGATAATAATCATAATATATTAATTGGTGCAATATATAGATCGCCTAGTTACAGCGAAGCTGAGTTCTGTGATATATTTGACGAAATAATTGAAGAAATCTGCGATAATAACTGTGATATTTTAATTGCAGGAGATTTTAATATTGATTGGAGAAAAAACTCTATATACAAGAATAGAATTAGGAATACTCTCAATGACAACGGCCTTAAACAAATAGTTACCGAAAGCACACGTGTAACAAGAAACTCGAGCACAATAATTGACTACGTAATAACTAATAATTATAAGATAAAATGTACAAACAGTAAAGATAATAAAATTTCTGACCATGAAGTTATTAATATAGACTTTGAGAGATCGAATGAAAACATTCTAAATACAGCAAAAACCATCAAGACCTTTAAATACGATAAGAATATATTTAATAGTGTGTTAACTGAGAATATGATATACGAAGATAATAAAGATCTTAATGAAAACGTTAAATTGTTTGATGCCTGTCTAGAAAATACAATACAAGGATTTACGTTTGAAAAGCAAGTGCACATAAATAACAAAGTGAATAACTGGTTTAACGAAGAACTTCGAACAATGAAAAGAGAAAAAATAATAAAATATTTACAGGCCAAATTTGAAAACACAAATCAAGCGTGGGGAGAATATAAACTAATAAGAAATCAATACAAAGTTCAAATTGAAAATAATAAGAATAATTACATAAAAAATAAAATTAACAACTCAACTAATCAAAAGCAAATGTGGACACACATCAAAAACCTAGTACTTAATAAGAAGCAAAACTCAAATAAATCTGTGATATTCGACCAGATAGAGTATAACGATATATGTGATATAGTAAATAAGTTCAATGCATTCTTTATCGATAGCATTAGTAATATAAGACAATCGATAGGGAGCGTGCAATATATTAACCGAATAGAATATAGAGTGAATGATGTTTTTAAATTCCGAAGGATAAATATTATTGAACTGGAGAGCATCGTGAAGTGTATGAATAACAAATCTGACCATGAACGTGTATCAAATAAAATTATACTTGACAACTGGAATGTAACAGGAAATATTATGGTAAAAGTAATAAACACATCGTTAGAGACAGGTATTTTTCCTGATAATTGGAAAAAATCAACCGTAACCCCAATTGAGAAAGTGCCCAGAACGAAAAAATGCGAGGAGTTTAGACCAATAAACTCTCTAAAAACTTGTGAAAAAATAATTGAAAAAGTAGTTAAAGATCAGCTTGAAAAATTTATAGAGAATCGCGACATATTATCTAAATACCAGTCAGGATTCCGTAAAAAACATTCGTGTGAAACCACGGTAAATTATGTCATAAGTGAATGGAGAGCAGTAGGAAAAGATAAGAGGATTATTGCAATATTTCTTGACTTCAAAAGAGCCTTTGAGACGATTGATAGAGAAATAATACTGAATAAACTATATATGTATGGAATAAGAGGAATCGAGCTAGATTGGTTCAAATCGTACCTGAAAAAAAGAAGGCAAACGACAAAATTAAATGACATAGAATCTGATGAAATAATAAATAACTACGGAGTGCCACAAGGTTCCATTTTGGGAGCGTTGTTGTTCATAATTTATATAAATGACATGCCAAGTATTTTGGAAAAATGTAAAGTTGTCTTGTACGCTGATGACACTCTAATATATACTATAGCAAATAGTGATGAAGAATGTCGCGAAAATATCAAATATGATATGAAAAAAATAGATGAATGGCTTAAAATGAATAAACTCAAACTAAATGAAAATAAAACAAAAATAATGGAAATAAACTTAAATTCAGAAGAAATATTTAAAATAAATGACACATCAATTGAAAAAGTCGAATATATAAAATACCTTGGTTTTATAATCGATAAAAACTTAAATTTCAGTGAACAAATAGATTACCTATGCAAAAAAGTTGGTAAAAAAATTAGTTTTTTAAAAAGAATAAGAAACAAAATATCAAAGTCTACAGCGATAAACATATACAGCACGATAATAAAACCACATTTTGAATATGGTTCCACAATTTTATTCACATGCAGCAGCACAAATCAATTAGCAAGGATGCAGAAACTGCAAAATAGAGCCATGAGAATAATACTAAATTGCGATCGTTACACACATATAAATACAATGTTAAATAATCTAAAATGGATGAGCATAACACAACGGCTCCAATTTAACACGTTAAGGTTTATTAGAAAATTAAAACAAGGAGACGCCCCGAAATATCTATGTGATCAATTACATTATGTGGGAGACAGCCAACCATATCAACTGAGAAATGCATGTGACTTTAGGATCCAAAGAGTGAGGTCAACGAAAATGCAGAAAACGATATTCTACAAGGGCCTACAGCTGTTTAACTCATTGCCAAACAACATTAAGAATGAAACAAATGAAAATGTTTTTAGACGAAAGTGTACTAATTTTGTATTATTTAATAATAATTTGTAATATATGCATTTATTGTAAATTTGTTGAAAATTTAAAGTATTTTTAATACTAATAATAATAATAAAAAAAAAAAAAAAAAAAAAAAAAAAAAAGTACGGTCCATATAATTTAATGTTTGAAGATTATTTCATGCAAATGTTGACTGCGACTGCGCCTCAAATGGTCCATCCGCTTAGTCCAATTTTGGCATACTCTTTCCAACATTTCGGCCGGTATCTCACGAATAAATGCTTCAATGTTGTCTTCCAATGTGTCAATTGAAGCGGGCTTGTCTGTATAGACATGAGCTTTAACATAGCCTCACAAAAAATAGTCTAAAGGCGTTAAATCGCACGATCTAGGCGGCCAATTGACCGGTCCCGAACGTGTAATAAAATGTTCACCGAGCTCGCCTCTCAATAAGTCCATTGTTACGCGTGCTGTGTGGCATGTAGCACCGTCTTGTTGAAACCACATGACATGCTAGTCAAGCTCTTGCATTTTGGGCAAAAAAAAGTTGGATATCATCTCACGGTAGCGCTCACCATTCACAGTTGGAAGAAGCGCGCGATGAACTTTCTTAACAGAGCACGCATTTTGATAATAAAATTCAATGATTTGCAAGCGTTGTTCGTTTGTAAGACGATAAATGGTTAAATTATAGACCAAACTGAAGATGTTTGACAGTGAAACAAAACAAGAAACGTGCGTGGGCTGTGTAAACCAGTGTTGCCAAAAAGATAATAGCTAAAAAATCACCCGATAGAATGGTGTACATAACATCCTAATATATATTATAAATCTTTCTGTAAGTCTGTTTTTTTGTTTGTTTGTTTGTTTGTTTGTTTGTTTGTTTGTTTGTTGGTTTGTTTGTTAGCCAATCACGTCTGAACGCCTGGACCGATTTTATTGAAATTTGGGATATAGATCGAGCTTTTGTCGGTGCAGGTTCTAGGCTATAAATCTTTTCAAAATTTTGACCCAAATGGGAAAAAATGGGACAAAGGGAGAAAAAATGGGCAAAAATTAGTACTTTTATGCATAAATGCTGTATTTTATCTGTTTTAAAGGTAATTTTTTACGATTTAGCTTGGTTAAGTTTCCCAAATAGCTATTGGAGGTGTTCCGTTTCTAAAGTTGAACCAAAAGGGGTCCAAAAAGGGGAAAAGGGGCCAAAAACGGGCAAATTGAGTTCATAGCCAATCACACTTGAACGCCTGGACCGATTTTCTTGAAAATTGGGATATAGATCGAGCTTTTGTCGGTGCAGGTTATAGGCAATAAATCTTTTCAAAATTTTGACCCAAAGGGGGAAAAAATGGGCAAAAATTAGTACTTTTATGCATAAATGCTGTATTTTATCTGTTTTAAAGGCATTTTTTACGATTTAGCTTGGTTAAGTTTCCCAAATAGCTATTGGAGGTGTTCCGTTTCTAAAGTTGGACCAAAAGGGGTCCAAAAAGGGAGAAAGAGGCGAATAACGGGCAAATTGAGTGCATTTATATTTAGTACTTAGAGTATTCAAAAAACTGGGTTGTTTGTTAAACCGGTTTCCGAATAATTTGAAAAATTGCATTTTTTTAAGAAACCGGTTTCGAAACCGATAAACCGGTTTTTTATTTATTGTTATTTTTAATGCAAAAATGACCCAATAATATTTTTTTTTAATTTATTAAACTAATCCAAACTACATAACCCGCGCAACGCCGGGTAGAATCTGCTAGTAAATACATATGTACATAATTGGTCTTTAGAACCCTTCAGTCAGGATTGCAACCTAACTTCTCATACCACTTATGTTGTGTGTGTTAATTTTATACATGAGTGGCGGTAACGACAGTTTAAAGTCGATTCCTAACAACAGATTTATGAGAAATTTTTCATGGGAATTTTTGTTATTTGTTCTCAGAGTTTTGCCAGAATTTTGTTGAGAGGAAGTCCCCGAAGTAATATTTTTTAATATTTCGTTTTGATGTCTGACCTGGCGTTTGAACCGTGACCTCACGTCAAATAAGCCAACACACTACCTACGAGTACTAGACTGTGGAGATGATCTACTGAACATCGCTTTTAACCTTCCTATACCCGCGCCAAAAGGTGAAACACCAATACCCGCCCGTTGGTCTGTGAGACCGGCAATGGAAAATCCTATATCCTTGGTACTATTTCAAAAAAATTATTTTGATGCAAAAACGAAGCTTATTACGAATAATGAAGCTACCAGTGATATCAACTTACTGGCACTATTTTTTTACAAAAAAAATCGCAATAATAAAAAAATCGGTCTCACAGACCAACGCGCGGGTATAGGAAGGTTAAGAAAGCCTTCGACACTATCACTTAGTAAGCTTTGAGATGAGGGTGGATGTACCCCAGAACATAATTCGAATCTTTAAAATCAAGCATGAGTATGCAGTTCTTTGCAGTGGGAGCATTGATCACAATTTCATGCCAATGCTGGAGTGCTTTTGAGTAAGGTTGGTCATATATGTTGATGAAACACAGAATCCATTTGCACAAGTCGGTTTGGTTTTATACTATTTAATGTAGATCTGACCTAGATGAAGCCCAGCCGTTTTTTTTTTTTTTGCGAAAACATATTCGATTTGTTGATAATAAAAAGCAGAAAAATTCCTTCCCAGTAGTGCTGAAAAAACGATGTTGTTAGCTTTTTTACATGGCCTACTTTAGTAGTTGAAGTCGTCATAGTCTAGTAGGTAGTGTGTTGGCTTATTAGACGTGAGGCCACGGTTCAAACCTCATGATCGAACATTTCCAACAGAACGAAATATGGAGAAATATTTCTTCGGAGACTTCCTCTCAGCAGATATCTGGCAAATAAAATCGCCATGAGAAGTTTTTCAAAATCTGTCGTTCGGAGTCGACTTTAAACTGTAGATCCCGCCACTCATATCTATATTAAAAAATAACACACACAACAAAAGTGGTGTGAGAAACTAGTTCATAATCCTCACTGAAAGGTTGTAATGACCAATTATGTATGTACTTTAGTTGCTTGTATTGTTTCTGATCTCGGGTAGACAACATTATGAGACAAATTTTGGTTGCATTGGATCCAATGGTGTTGTCGAGCCGGAACGCTCCGGAACGTCGTTCCGGTACTTCCTTTTTGGACAGGAACGCGTTCTGGAACTAAAGATGATTTCTGATAACGAGAATTGGCTGACGTTTTGAAAAAAAAACGCTGCCGCCAGGATTATCATGGAAAATCACCCCCGTCGTTAAATTTGGGACATGAGACCGCACAGAACGGCCGCCTACCCAGGATAGGCCCTGTTTATATAATTATATATACGCGGTAAAAAAAAATTAGCACAACACCACTGATTCGATCCACTGGTAAGCCCGTGTATATACAAACTTTTACGATTAAAATGGTTTATGCACACAGCACCTATCAATTATGATAGGCATCAACAACTAAGCACATCACTTTCATTTAATATTGTTTCAGTAAAAAAAAGCTGATGTAGGTTCATTGTACAGTCAGTTTTGACTGTCAATTAAAAGACTATTTGGAATGTTGTTGGTTGTTTTCCTTTTTTGCCATATGAAATTGTTATTAAAATCAACAGCAATTTAATTCATCATCATCATTATCTTGTGATCACTCATCATCTTCATTACTCTGCTAATGATGATCACACAAGATCGTGATCATAGTCCGCTTCATTATTATCCTTTTAAAGCAATTATTTGTCATACTCGTACTCGTACTCGTACTCATATGCTCGTATATTGATTGTGGCTTGGCTGGCTGGCTGTTCCCAGATTTACTTGATTTTGTGGTCATTCCTCTTCCACGACTAATGTTAGAAAACAAAACAGAAAAAAAACTAAAACCAACCAAATTCATTCACGATCAATAACCAATAGCAAATAACAATAACAACAACAACAGAGGTATACACGTTATAACACCAACACACTCTATGACAAGTCCATTCAGTCACTTAAACAGGCTAATGTTGGTTGGGACGTTTACTTTGTTTTTTTTTTGTTTTTGGATAGTTGAGCTTGTAGTCAAGACCAGTTAGTAAAGTAATGGCAATAAACTACAATAATAACAACATTTTGTTGCTGTAGTTGTTGTCGCATGTTAGATTGTCTATTAAAATAAAAATTAAAAAATAAAAATTGGCAAAAAGAACAAGAAAAAAACAACAAAACAGTTAAACGTTCTGTGCACTGTGCACAATTCAAATACAACGTCGTTGGTCTTCTACAGCGACGGCTTATTATTAGCGTTATGGCTTATAACAGATTTGAAAAGATTCTCAAAGAATTTTTTTTTATGCTTCCCATATGCTGCAGACTAGCCTTCAGACAATATCGCATCAAAAACGTTTTAACCAAAACACTACTGAGTCTTAGAGAGCCTAACAGACTGCTGTCTAAACGAAACGCTCTTAGCACACATAAGTAGAGCGCTTGACAAAACGTTCGACAAAACTTGCCATCAAAATTTCGGTCTCTAATGAAGATTTTTATTCGTTTTGTTGCCTTACCGAGCAGAGAACTGTTACAAGTCAACTCCTTAATTTTATTATTATTGTCATGGTTTTTTCAGTTTCTCTATGCAAGTAATAGGTCTACTGTAGCATGTTTTAGAATAATAGGGTTGCCATCTATCGATGCCTACAAATGCTTCTCTAACCTGGCGTTTAATAAGCCAACACTCACCAACTAGAATACGGCGACGAGAACTGGATCGTTTCTAGAAAATAAGGGGAGACCAACTACAGAAACCCACAAGAAGTGCAAGTAGATGCATCTAAGTGACACAAGCTCTTACGACTAACAGAGGATTATCAGTTCAAGCAATAGAAAATCTTACGTTCGAGTGAAAGTAAAAAAACATTGTTTACTACCCAAGGCGAGCGTATCAAGTACCAGAACTTTGTACTTTGGCGAATAAATATTGTTGTCAGTGCTTAAAACGAACACTTAGTATCTAGAACAGCAAAGCTGAGTACTGTCAAACGCTTACTCAGATCGTGGATATTGGTCAGTCCAGCTGAACAGCTGCAAATAAAATGAGCAGTTACGATCATTTTTAAGAGAAGAGTTTAGTGGGTTTATTTACTTATTCTATCCCCTCTAGATACCGGAATTGCTTATGTGCATTCGAACAAGATGCATATCAAAAGTAAAACTAATGGCAGGTAGTCTGGTACTAAATCGGATCAGATACAAGGAGCATAGGCCTTCAATAAAATATCTTCAGATGTTAGTTTCCTAACTTCCAGATTTTGCATGCTTGACCAAGCATAGATATGTCTTACACTTTATCGATTAAGGATTCCTTAAAAAAAAAACAACAACAAGCTATTAACTTGCTTCATTTTAACCCGCTGGGAAAAGTTTGTCTAAAAATATGTCAAAAATTTGAAGGCAAAACGCCTTAATCACTACAACATTCTTTGAATAACTGTCTCTGCACAAAAATATTTTGAATGGGGGAGTAACATTTTTGATCAAATTTTCTCTTGACACATAATTTACATGCTACGCTATTAACGTGGAAATGATACCAGCACCTCTGAGAAAATTACCATGATATACTACGGTACGGTAATGTAATGCGGTAATGATGGTTGTTAGGTTGGTTGTTTTTGGCAAGTAATTGTTTCATTATCTTTAGCACTCTAAGCTAACAGCTTGACCGGCCACAAAATGTGTCTGGTGGCTGGCTAATGGTGATACAACAGACACACTGGTGTCATTCAGCGGATGTGGCGGATGTGGTCTACTTAAGGGAACAAAATATTCCCCTTGCGTGTGACAAAAATGTGAACAATTCCTTGGTTTTTTCTGTGTTTTGTTTTCGTGGTTTCTCTAAAAGGGTCAGAACAAAAGAAATCATAAAAAAAAACAATTTTTTATTCCCACATAAAGACATAAAAGACCCTGTAATAAATGCTTTGACTGCAAAACTGTCTGTTTGTTCTGTTTTTAGGTTTTATTGTGTTGCGATTATTAAGAAAAAAAAATAAAAAAGACGAGTTCAGTTCAAAAAACCACTAACACCAAGACAGAATATAAGCTACTGCGGCTAACGGTAGCGTATAGCTGAAACACGTAGCATTTAAACGTAGTCAGCGTAGTAAGCGTGTTTATGCTTCAATACAAACGAACAAGACTTGTCTCATCAGCGTCAACAGTCAACCAATAAAGCCAGTCAGTGAGACCGCCGCTTTAGCATCAACCACTTCATTTAACTGGCTTCAGTAAAATATTTCTTCTATTCCATGCTGTTGCTGCTGTTCTTCTGCAATTCATTGTGCTCTTCAGCTGTACAAGTATTTAGACGAACTGTCTAAAAAGTTTTAAGCGTTAGAAGCATAGGAGGAAGAAAAAAAACTTCATTAAAAACTATTAAAAAAAAACCGAATAGAAGAGTTGAATAAAATCGAATCCATAGAAAAGAAATGGAAAAAAAATTAGAAGAAGTATTTCAAGCAGAACCAAATGGCTGGGAGAGATGCTGAAAATTATGTCGCTATAATCATAATAATAGCCGTTAATCATCATTAAATATCATCATTATGAGTATAATTATGGTCGTCATTATAATTTGAACATCATCATCATCATCATTATCATCATATTCAACAACTTTGTGTGGTATTGTGGCAATAACAGTTAATAAGCCAGGCAACAACTTTTTAAACGCTGATAATGATAATGATGTTGTTGTTGTTGTTGCTGTTGTTTTCCACAGATATTTTGCAAATAGTTTTTGCTGTTCTATCATGGCTGACAATGATGACAATAACTATGACGATGACGATGACAACGACAACGACACTGAACGATATTTGTCGCAATCGTGACTGTAAAACCAAAGAAAAAAACTGACAAAAAAAATCGAAAAAATCTTTCAAAAAATTACGTTTCATTTTGAGCATGTTTTCTGCTGCCAGTTTAGTTGTTTCTTCTTCGTCTGCATACATCATCAAGCAAACAACATGATGTTGTATCGTCTACGATTACAACTAGTTGCCAACAAATAGAGCTCAAAAGAAAAAACAATAAAAGAACAACTGCAACAATATGTAGCAATAACTGCAACAATAACAACAGCAATACTGGCAGCAGCAGCACGCAACATCAGCAGCAGCTTAAGCAATAACAGGAACAACGTTAACAACTGCAATACATTGTGGAAACAATATTTCTTAGTTGTTCTGTTTTTTTTTCTTCTTTTCCCCTGTCTTTGCTGTTGTTCTTGTTGTTATTGTTTTACCTCATTCGTAAAAGGAAATTCACACACTCTATACAAAATGGACCATAATTTAAATTCTTTTTCCCAATGTCTTCTTCTTCATCATCATCATCATCATAATCATCATCGCCATCGCCATCGTCATCGTCAACAACATCTTGCTGTGGCCATCAACATTAAGTACTTTTATGTACAATTTTTGTTTTTTTTTTTCTTTCTTGTGCTGCCATTGCACTATGGGTTGTTGTTTATTTCACAATTACATTCAACGTAATTAATTCGAAAAGAGAGTGTTGGTCTCTTAGACCGTCAAATCGATGGCTCCAAAATGCTCAGTGATATCGGTCCTAGTGTTCACAAACCCAAATCGAACGTAAAAAAGCATTGTGAAACCCTGACAGTGCACTCAAGGGTAAGACCATTAATAGGGTAGTCTTAAAGTTCCTTGGGCCACACATCGCACGTCATCTAAGACTGTCAAATGTTTCTATTAATCTCTTGGAAATAGACTCCAGTTGTGTTGTTTACCTGGACACCTTCGCGTGCTAAGCAACGAAGCTTTAGTTGTATAGCTAGCAAGGTGATCAGTGATATCCTATACGGATATAGTGCTTTAATCAATTCTTATGGTGTTTTCTTTTCTACAAAGAAAATGTCACCCTCTTACAAGGTACATTAAAAAAATTGCTGACCAACCCTGTTGTAATGTAATTTTTTATTTGAGAAGAACAAAACACAAATTTTAAAAAAGGGTATGCCCTGTGTTTACCACTTATTAAGAAAATGAATGAGGAAATGCCAATTTGTTCAAAATATGACGAAGATGAATCTAATAACTGATTTATTTCAATTTTCGCAAATAAAACAGTTGCAGCAATATCCATATTTAAAAATTTAATTTAAAAATATGTTGTATTTTTTGATTTGTTTTCAATAAAATATGTAAATATGAAAGAGGTGTTGCCAGATCGCTAATTTTTCGACTTAAAACATTGTTCTAACACTGAATACAATTTTTTTTTTATATTACTGACCATGTAGCTTTAATAATGTAATGTTTCCTTAATGTTACTCCACAAAACAATGAAAAAATTTACTTCAAAATTGGATAACGATACCAGGCGACTTTTTTGAATTTCATCTGGTAGCCCTATAAATAAACAAAAGTCATCTGCTTTACAGGGCATTATCAGCACTCTCGATTTATACAGGGCATAAAATGCAATGCCCTCCACCATTGGCAAGTGCAATTTATTTAGAATAAAACATACCACCCTTTTAGAGGGCGAAACATTTTTAAGAAACAAACACAAAATTGCATTTTTTTAAAATAAAATGCACATTTTTTGGTAGAAAAGAAAACACCATTAATGTAATCACATACAAGATCTACTACAGATTAGGACTTAGTCAAGACTTTTAGACAACCAGGTCTCACACCTCCCATGTTGTGTGTGTTAATTTTAATTCATGACAGGCTAAACCTACAGTTAAACGTTGAATCCTGAACAACAGACTTCATAAGCTTTTACATTGCAATTAGTTTTCAGAGCTAGAGCAGTGTAAAGAGAGACTCGTCGTAAGAAATATTTTCGTTTTCAAAATTTTAGATCCGAGATTTGAATTCTAGAGATTTCAATCACGTCACCGCCATCTAATCATAGATTTTGAAATTGGAAAATGCTATGTACACTGAAACTCTCAAAGGGGTCTTAGTTATCCTCAGGTGACGATAGGTTCTTAGTTGGATAACAACTCTGATGTTTTTAAATATATCAGATCAGATCTGATTTCTTACGGAGAACCTATTAGTCCTTAAGCTTTGGATCCATTTCGATATCCATCATCCATTAGAAGTTGCTGGACATTTTTCTTCTGTCACCGGAAACAGTTGGTCGCTAATGCAAATATAGGGTCCGCCAAATAATTTTTTTTTTAAATGCTCTAAAAAAAAACTACTGAATATTTTCTCAAATTTCAGGGCGCAAAACATCGAGTGTAGCTTCGGCTGTGTGGCACGAAGCGCCGTCCTGTTGAAACCAAATGTTGCCAATATCCTCCTCTTCAATTTTTGTGAACAAAAATTCGTTCAACATGGCCCGATAACGATTGCTATTGACTGTAACGGCCACTCTTCGCTCATTTTCGAAGAAAAATGGCCCAATTATGCCTCTGGACCAAAATCCGCATCAAACAGTGACTCGTTTTGGGTGCGTCGGCTTTTCAATGTATGCGTGCGGGTTTTCTGTGCCCCAAATGCGACAATTTTGCTTGTTTACATACCCGACAAGATCAAAATTAGCTTCATCTGAAAAGATGATTTTTTTTGCCAAAATCAGCATCTTCTGTAAGTCGATCGCAGGCCCACTTAGCGAAGCGAAAACGCGAATACACAACCATATTCGTTCAGCGGAAGGATAAAACTAATTATCTGTCAAGTCAGACATGAGCTAACTGTTACCATTCACGAAATAAGCACTAGTTGAAAAAAAAACGTTAGATGGCGGACCCGATACTAAGCAGGCAATCACCAACATTGGAAATGTAATTGGTCAAGAACAGCAAACTGGCTGCAGTCTAGTTAGAGCACACAAACTGTCTGTTTCATAATGCTGTAGATCTGGTCTCGTTTTTGTCATAAGAAATCACTTGCTTTTATCAAATTTACAGAATTGATGGTAGTACTATTCAAACAGGCTTAAACTTTCGCTTAATGATCTTTATAGGATCTGCAAAAGGAGTTGCAACATATCCCATCATTATCGAATATTGTTTAAGAAATTTATTGTACAGGGATTCTCTGGATACCTTGCCTTATCATATGGCTAAATAAGTTCAGGCTCTACACGCCCATTCGAAACTCAAAATCTTATGAATGTGACTGTAAATCTGTCTAGGACAAGTACAGCTCTTTTCAGATGATATTCTTAGCAAGCTGGTTCCATGTATACCGTAGTTCAAATAGTAACGAACCTTAATATGTATGAAGGTAATGGCTTGGATAGTACTCCTACACAACACCACTTTACTAATTGATTAGCTTATTGCCAACACCATACGTTTAAACAGGATTTACGGTCTATTTCTCACTCCATCAATGAGTGACCGGACCTACAGTTTAATGTCGATTTCAGACGATAAATTTCAAAAGCTTTGCACATTGCAAGGTGCTAAGAGTCAATAGCAGTAAGAAATTTTTGCTTATAGTTGTTGTTGTCTTTTTCCAATATGACAGAAGCTGAAGTTGGAACTCTCTAGCTTTAGCTCTAGTCTAGCTTTAGCTCTAGTCTAGTAAGCCAACACACTACCTCCTATACAAAGGTGGCCATAACTGCTTTCAACTTTTGTTTTGTTGGTGTACAGAGGTGCTAAAGGACTGCGAGTACAACGATCTGTCGTACTGTGCTGCAGTCTATGCAGGGTTTGCCTATAATGTTGCTTACAACCTTATTAAACTGAGGTTTGCTGTTCAGATGCTGTTCTTTGTCAGTAAGGATAACTGCCTGCCTAGTAATACATAAACAGCAGCTGTTAGCTTTAGAAATTTATTAATTCCACCTAAATACCAAGAACGTATTCGTCTAACGAAGCCGTCGTAGTCTACTAGGTAGTGTGTTGCCTTATTAGACGTGAGGCCGCGGTTCAAAGCCCAGGTCAGAAGTCTTCAACAAAATGAAATACGAGAAAATATTTCTTCTGCGGCTTCCTCTCAGCAGATTTCTGGCAAAAACTCTGAGAATAAATAAAAATTACCATGAAAAGTTTCTCAAAAATCTGTCGTTCGGAAGCGACTTCGAAACTGTAGGTCTCAGCACTTATGTATAAAATTAACACACACAACATGAGTGGCGTGATAAGCTTGGTTGTAATTCTGACTGAAGGGTTGTAATGACCAAATTATATTGTATGTGTTATGTATTTGTCTTTCTCATCGAAGAATCTACTTATTAAGCTTGAAAGGATTCCCACTGTGAACAAAATATTCGTCGTTCGATGTCAGGTAAAAAAGCCGGTTATTTGTCTCAAGCTTACTGCTCTTAGAGTGATCTTGGGCTTGAATCTTTTCTGTAACGTATTCCAATTGGAATACTTAGCTCGTTACGTATTTTCTTGCTCAAACAATCTGATTAAAAGAGTTCGCTTCAAATCTATTTGGCTGTATTCTGTAAACAAATTCTTTTCACTTTTTGTGGTTATACAGGCCACTGTGTTATAGCATTGGTTGGCTATTATTGTTGTTATTGTCGATGATGATGATGATTTTATTCGTTGTTTTTTTTCTTTGATTTCTTATTTTCTTATTAAGAAACCAAACAAAATCACGTTTATACCGTTGATGAGATGGTTGTGGCATTTTTTTTTTTGTCTTTCCAGTTCGAATTGTTTTTTGTAGGATAAACGCTTCAATTGTTGCAGAGCAACAGAACACAAGAATAAAATAAAGTTTTTGAGAAGAAGAAAAAATTTAAAAAAAAAAATTAATTTTTTCAGAAAAATTAAAACAAAATTCACAAGCTAAGCTAGAACAAAAGTAAGAACAATATGAGATTTATTATAATTTTTGGTTATTGTTGTTGGTGTTGTTTTGTATTGTTCTTATTGTAAGAAGATTTCTAAGTGGATTTACACAAAATTTTGCAGAAACTTTTCTTCACTTTTTTTCGAATTTTTTTTTTTTTGTTTTACTTGTGGCTGCTTAAGAAATTAAGATTTTTAATGGGATTTTAATTTTGTGGTGATTTTTTTTGTGAATTTTTTCTGTGATTTTCTGTGATTTTCATAAGCGTGGCTTCTTCTCTCTTTTGAGATCTTTTCTTTTAACTTTTCCTGGTTATTTGTTTAATTATTTGGATTTTATTTGTTTTATTACTACAATACATTTCATTAAAATACAATTAAATTCCACCTCTTTTTTCTACAATAAATGCCTTGTTTTCAACACTCAATTGGTTAAGCCCCACTCACGGAATGAATTCTTTTATTTTTTTTTTTGGGCCAGAAATATTTTTCTTGTTTTAAGCCTTTAACGTGGAATATTTTCCATTGAATGTGATGGCTTGTAAAACTTTATTTTCTTTAAAAATTCTTTTTATTTCTTTTTAAATATTCTTTCCAAAAAAAATTCAAAAGACATAGATTTTTTCAAAATATTTTCATTTTTATTACCACACAATAAAACACTAAAAAAAAATTAAATCGATTTTGGTTTTTTGATATTCTCGTTTTAATTCACGTCTGCAATAAGTTAAACTCTCCGTAAAACTGAATTTTTTTGAACAAAATAACTCACACAACTCGTACTATACTATACGTCCGTCCATCCATCCGTCATCTGCAAGATACTTGAAATTTTCACCTTTTCATTACACACGTTTGTCTCTTTCTAACCTGTATTTCCCTTGCCCCTTTTTTTCAAACAATATTTAACGATCATTTTGCTCCCCGGCTTCTCTTTAATTTAAACCCGATATCTTTCTTGTATCTTTTTATTCGCTCTTCAAATATTTTCATACTTCATAATGAGTACTCACCTCCCTTTTGAATGATGTTACGCTCTTTTATTTATGTTGGCTCTACTGTTCACCTGTGTGTGTGTGTGTGTTGGCGTCTTCTTTCTGTAAAGGTGTGAGAGACAGAGAGTTGGGAGAGTCTCTCTTTTAACTGTGTTTCGTTTTTCATCGCAGATAACGTTTTGCCGTAGATACATATGTTTGTCTTTGTTGTTCAATTCAAATATTTGCTGAGTTTTTTTTTGTCTTTCTTATTGCCTTCGTAATAGCTAACAGTTGGCAAAGCTAAATGGCTAATATAATGTGGCTAATAGTGCGTTTTTTTAAATTTATTTTAAGGTTATTTCAGATTAATATTCTATTCAAACTAAGTGGAGTCTTGTTTTGTTTGTTCCAATTGGAACAACCTATTCCGAATAATACATTTTCATAAGCATCACCGTATCATAGCAAATGACGACGATTTAATCATATGTCCAGCGCTTTTTAACTATTATTAGCATTAGCTGTTGCTAACGTGTTCGTTCTGGCGCAAATTCGTTTTTGTTAGTTCAAAAGTTCTTTAAGTTAATAATTCGCACATTCTTTTTCCGTTTCCGGTTTATATAAGTAAAAATTAAACCCCGTTTGCTTTAATGGCGTGTGTGTTGGGTGGGTGTGTTGTGTGTGTGTGTGTGCTTGTTTGTTGTTGGTGGTTGGGTGTTTGTTTCTCTGCTGCTGGTTTGTGTGAGAGGTTGGAAGAAAGGGAAAAGGACTTAGATTATATGTAGTATTGTTGTTGTAATTAATTTGGCCGCGCTGCATCCGCTTTCGTTGTTGTTACTGGAGTTTTGGGTCCATCCATATACGACGGACGGAGAAAGGCAAATTATAAAAAAAAAATTTTTTTGAAGTGTGGTGAATTTACTTGTGGTGAGTTTCCAGTGTGGTGAGTTTTTACAAAACGTGGTGAATTTATCCGATGTGGTGAATAAAATCGAAACTCACCAAAGTGCCGTTATTCGAAATGGTACTGTATTACCATAGATACATGTACTGTATACATCGTGATTTGGACGGTGTGTGCCTAGAATATGTAATTTTCACCTCCCTCTGTTAGCGGAGGCACTCACCGACATGTCTGTTTACCATATGCACTGCAGTACCAACAATGTAGTTTGTGTTTGGTTTAAGGATATATACATATACATATATAATCTCGATTAGTGAAACATTAAATAAAAGCAAGTAACGAGTAAGGAAGGTAGTGTTGCCATTGTGTCATTCTATTTAAAATTCTAAAAAATTAAAATTAGAAAACTGCTTACAAATCACTAAATTTAAATTATTTTGTAAATGAATTTTTAAATAATTACTTTCTTTTATATTTTTAATCCAAAACGTTTGCAAAAAAAGCTACAAATTGTAAATTCTTTGTTGAAATATTTATAATTTTTTGTGCTTTTTCGAAAGGCATATCGGAATCTTAATTTAATAACATCAGCAAAAATTATTAAAGAGAACTATGAATTCGCAAAGTTGCTTGGTTTTTTTCCTCTTTATGGATTTCTTTTTCAGAAGTTAGTGGGTTACAGATTTTTAGTTTCCTGACAACCAACATTGGATACAATGTTAAGGCATCAGTGTATATGATGACATTCTGTACAAATTCCATTTCAAAACTACATTTTCAGTACGTTTTTATTATTACAGATTTTATGGTTTGCGCTTTTCAACTATTAATGGGGTAAAGTTCAAAATAATGCAAAAAAGGTCTTTAGCCCCGGTTAGCCCAACGTATTATGTCTGTTCGTTTTTAGAATACGAAAAGCAATGAGAATGGTTGCCGAAATTAACATACATTTCGTTACGTTCCGTCGATATTTAACTAAACGGGAGGGGGACTTTGGCATTTCGAATCAACTGTTTTTGTTTTGTATATGAGAAACATTATTAGTTTATCTATTCCATTTACACGTGTATTAAGTACAGTAGGACCTTGATTATCCGTGATTCGATTATCCGGCAACATCAAATATCCGGGATGGAAAAAGAAAATTTTTTGCATCGACTTAATTTTATTTTGTATCGATTTAAATTTTTCTGCATCGTTTAACCGTGATTACCTCTATTATCTGTGATTATAAGCAAAAATTTTTTTCTATTATTTTGGACAAACAAGCGAAAAAGGGGAATTCCCTCTTTAGTATACGAAATCCTTATCTACTGTTCACTGTTTTCTGACAAAATTATTTTTTTTATATTTTTGAAACATGTATGTATATAAAAATCCTTTAATTATTTAGTTTTTATATAAATATGTACATATTCATTTATTAATTAACAAAAAATATCTATTAAAAAACTAGCCAAAATTGGTGCTCAATTAACCGGGAAAATCGATTATACAGAAAATCGAAGTCCCACTGTATAAATAAATATTTTTAAAATAGTAGTATTTGATGCAAAAAGATACTCCTTCAGTTATAGTTCAGTACTATTACAAAATTTAAATTTTGCAACACTGGCAAATAAGTACCAAAACTCATATTTTGAGTAAATGTAGTTAAGGCAACAGTAGGGTAACAGTGTTTAGCACATTCAAGGTTTTTATTTCAGTAATTTGACTTTACCAAATGGCTCTAAATTAAGTAAGCACAACAACCATTTCGGTATCGTTATTCCATGTTTTATAAACTATCGGATATTTCAGTTTAAATTTGAACCATCGGTTTCGAATCTGGCAATACATTTATCATTCTACTCTGTCACAAAGTATATTCAGTACGTTATCGCCAACGACCGTAATGAATCAATCTACGCTTGAGCGATGTTGTTGATTTTGCCACAAAAAAAAGTCATATTCTCGGATGAAGCTCATTTTCATCTTGGTGGGTACGTGTTAATAAGCAAAATAGCCGTATTTGGGACTTTGAAAACCCACACATGTCTTACAGAAGTCAATGCACCCATTACGAGTTACTCAGTTTGGTGTGGCTTGTTGGAGCGGAGGCATAATTGACCCATATTTCATCGAAAATAAGGACACAGCACAACGGTCAATGGAGACGCCTATCGCACCATTATAACCCATTTTTTGCAGTCGCTTTTCATGGTATTGATATGAACAATCTTATTCGATTTATTGCGTCAAACGTTTGATGACCGCTTTATTAGTCAAAATGGTAATGTCAATTGGCAGCCAAGAAGCTGCGATTTGACACCGTGGTTCTATTTTCTGTGGAGCGTCGTTAAAGAAAAGTGTTATGCCTACAAACAAGAGACAATTGTGCATTTGAAGGTCAACATTCGTGATGCCAGTGCCAAGATACACTCAAAAAACTAAACGCAAATTGGTGCGATCGAATGAGGTACTGTGAGGCTAGCTGCGGCGGCTATATGAATAAAATAATATTCCATTTCTAATCGGAACAATTGTACTCCACAATAAAAGAATAAATTTTTGCAAAATTTCAAGACCGTTTTTATTTTTTTTTCCTCTCTTAAAGGAGTAACATATTTTCTTAACAGGCTGACTCAAAAATACATACAATATGTTTATAGTTCTGCCTGTAGTTTTTTCAATTAATTTTAAAATGTTTACTCAGCTCAAAAACCCTTTCGAAATTGCTTAAGAGTATTTTTTTAGAACTGTGCTAAAATTTAAGATGCTTTTGTAATCGATTTATACTGAAAATAATGAATGTACTCTGTACCCAGTGTTCCCATATATGAAGATTTATCTTCTTTTTGAAGTTTTTTGAGGTGATGTGAAGATTAAAAGATTTTTGTATTAAAAATAAGATTTTTATAAATTTGAAGAATTTTCATTTGATTTTATGTTTTTAAAATGCAAATATAGTATTAACAGATTTACTTATTTATTTTTATTTATTATTCGTTCCTTTAAAATGCAACTATGCAACTCTTTGTATATTAAAGATCCTATGGATATTTATTTGGGAACCCAAGTATCCATAGCTCCAACAACCACCAATAAATTATCCGTAGAAGCTGAAATGGATTTTAGAAATAATTGCTTAAAATTTTATATTGAATTGCTTGTTAAAAAAATTTTGATTTTGAGAATGATTTCCTAAAATATGTTGTAATTTTAGCTCCTGATAATGTTATTAAAGGTAAAGTCAAAACAATTTCTCAATTAATTCGTTTTTTTTTTCCAAATATTATAACTTCTGAAAATGCTCAAAAAACAGATGATGAATGGTGAGAATTGTGTCACTTTAATTTTAAAGAACACAATCTAACAGAAGAAAAAAACATCGAAATATTTTAGGAAATCATTTTGAAAACAAAACATTGCGATGGATCTGAAGTTTCTCCTGACCTAAAAAAAATTATTTATGCCGTATTATCGATTCCTATTGCAACAGCTAATGTTGAACGAATTGTTTCTCAAATTAATATTAATAAAAATAAAATTAGAAATAAACTAGAAATACCTACATTATGTGGCATTTTAAGAACAAAAGACAATCTCAAAAAAAAAAAAAAATGAACGCAATTGTACAAATTTTGAACAATCTAAAGAGATGAATAAAAAGTTTAATAAAGAAATGTACAAAGTAACTGTAACAAATACATAAATTGTACTTTTTTGTAATATATTTTATGACTATATAATTTTATGAAAAATATATTATTTACGTTATTAGTTGTTCCTTTTCTAAACGTTATTTAAAAATTAATGATTTGTATACATTTTTATGTTATGTTTTAATCATAATAAACATGTATTAAATTTAATAAATTGTAGTTTTTGTAAAGTGAAGATTTTTTTCTGGAAAAAAGATTTTTTTTACTCAATTTGAAGGTTTTCGTTGAAATTTATATGGCAACACTGTCTGTACCATACATCGTAAAATTATAATTTCGTGAACGGAAATAAAAGCACAACAAAAAGTCTGTACTGTTAACAAAACAACAACAAATTTCGTTGCAGATTGCCACAGCGCACCCTGCTGCTAATTGTTGTTATTTTGTTTTCGGTTGGTCAGTCAACCGAAACTAAGCAAAGGAAATATTTTTTTGACCTTTCCAAACGCTTTCGATGAACTTCGGTTTGTATACGACTACTGGTTGGAGGAAGAAGCCGCTCTATTCGAACTTCAGTTTTAAAACGGACTTGATTATACGAGATTCTCTAACCTTGGATTCATAAACCTTAGTCTCCGCGTATAAGAAAGTCTATTTAGTTTAATGGTATCTTAGGGATCCTGTCGGAAGGCAACCAGAAGACATCGTCCTTTTGTCCTTGTTTTAATATGCCAACCTAGAAAGCGGAAATTTTGGCATTCGGATCTTTACGTGCAGTCGAGCAAAGCAAAGCAAAGCATCTCTAAAAGCAAAGCATCTCTAAATGAGATGGCGAGCTATTCTAATATTATACCTGCTGGCCGTAGTCTAGTGGGTAGTTTATTGGCTTTTAGACAAGAGCCCATAGTTCAAACCCCAGCTCAAACATCTTGTACGAACTGATTTTTGAAACAGAAACATCAAAATCTTTCGACGACTTCCTCGCGACATCCTTCTGGCAAGAACTCTGAGAGTAGATAAAATCGGCATGAAAAGCTTTTTAAATCAATCATTCCGAGTCGACTTTTCAATGTAGGCCCCGGTACTCATGGATAAAATTAACACACGCAACATGAGTGGTGAAAGAAGCTAGGTTGTAAACCTGACTAAAGGCTTGTAATAAACAATTAAGTTAGGTAAGGAAGTCACTGATAGACTAGTTAAGGCGCGATTTTCATGCTGTCTTCACACTTAAATCTGAGGTAATCGTTTTGAACCACATTTTCAACTACTGTAGGGTATTAATTTTTGTACACCTTCCAAGCCACTAAAATAAAAACAAATACATTTAAACGCTTGCTATTCCTATCACTTTGAATTTAAAGGACAATTCCTATAAAAAGCACAGAATAACGATGTTGTAAAATGGAATCCTTTGTCCACAATATCACGTTATTAATGCATTAAATTTATTGTAATGGCGGTAATGAATGCATGAGTGAGTGATAGTCTTAATAAAAATAATTATTACCTCCAGGTAAGGCATCCATTTAATTTTATCTTTCCCCCGTTTCTATTTCTTACGACAGAAGGTGAATGAAAGAAAAATTATCGTAAAAAACTGCTCTTGTTCTTCTTTATCATTTTCATCAGCCAGCCAGCCAATGGCTCCACAAAGACATTGCCAGAGTGTGTTAATAAAAAAGAAGAAAACAAAATCCACAGATAAGAATGGCAAACAATCAATTCCACTTTACCGTGCCATGGGGAAATTTCTTTCAAGTCTGATTTCTGTCCTTCTTTCTTTCGGAAAAAAAGGAAAACGAAGTAAAAGCACTCCATCAATACCATCACTACCACTTCGGCTACAAAATACTTCAAAAGCAGCACAAGGATGCGTATAAAGATGGGACAATAGAAAGTGGAAGGACACCACATTCGATTTCACTTTCAAACCAATTATTGGCTGCTGCTTTTGAAAAGAAAACAAAAGTATGGAATACCTGTTGAATTTATGGTCTTCCTTACTTCATCTCCTTACTTTCTTTTATCTCCTTTCGTTTTTCCATTTTTTATGTCCACGTTTTATTCCAATTTTTGGTTTTTTTTCTGTACACAGGATGTAAAATAATTGTATTGGTGGTGGCGTGTATTTTCTTAAGGATGATTGTGGTCGGTATCCTTCAATTGCCTGGGGTTTGCTTAAGAAATTGCTTTCGTTAACGTTTTCTTTTAATAGCCGTCAATCATTGTTTTTGTTTCAAATAATTTGAAATATTTCTAAAGTTTTCCCGCGTCATAAAGTAAGGTTTTTGAAAACGTAGCTTTAAAGGAGTGTAATGTTTTGAAAGACGTCCTTGTCAAGTCCTCCCAATGTTCTTATAGTAATTCAAATGTGTGATAAAGGACTAAAGGATTGAAGTGTTAATGCATCCAAAGTTGTTACGAGATATTCAAATGGAAGTCAACATTAAAAGAAAAATGGAACCAGATATCACTTGAGAATCAACTCTGTCAACTACAGGGCGGGCTCAAAACGTAAGGATACTCTAACACCCTTACATTGGCCTGAGTGCCTGATCTATGAGACTAGTGAGATGGTGAATTTCTGATTACAGAAATCGTATAATTATAAATGAAAGGACTAAGCTGAAAAATTTAAAGACAAGGATGAGAATCAATGGGTTCAGGTTTAGGAAATCAATTCCGATGGATATTTACCGAACAATCTTCCTCGCAAAAAATTCATTCTATTGCAATGAATGTGTGATAAATTGCCTCTGTAGGAGAACAAAACAGAAACAGCATCTGTTGTACATGATTTTAGATCAGGGTTTACCAAAAATTTTTTGGTTATGTATTAGTGAGTAAGAGAGAGAAAATAAATTGAGAGAATTGATTTATTTACAGCCATAGAAAAGTGTTTGTAATATACGTTATTTTGATTTTCATTTTATCAACTTACATATGTAAAGCTATCTGTCTTTGGCTTAATAATTTTAGATAAATAAAAATAAAATAAGAAAATTCAATTTTTATTAAAAGATCGTAAAGGTCCTTGATCTTTGGCTTAAAAATTAGACCATGTTTTTAGATAAATAAAAATAAAAAAAATAATAAACCATTTTTTATTAATAGAGAAAAAAAGCAAGCATTCCAAAGCATTTAAAAAAAATTATACTATGCGACAAAATATATAAGGCATTGAATATTATCAAAAGCATCTTTTAACATACAATATTTTTTGAGTGTCATTCTGAAAAAAATGGTAAAGCATCCGCCGCACATGTGTTCTTGTCGCAGTCTGATCGACAACTAAATCAAAAACACAAGAATGCGTGTGAGTTCTCTCTGCACAATTGTGCTATGAAATGGTAATCGTTGTTTTAGATAGTCTACAGGCTTCTAAAGCACTTCATTCGACCAGAATCACCTCTTAAATAATATATAAGTGCCTGGAACTTTATGAACTCTAACACTGTTATATTAGGCTGGGTGTCTGGACATAAGGTATACGAGAGTAATGAACTTTCAAAAAATCGCAGGTTATCGATAAATGCAAGTCATCGTTAAATGCACGTCATCGATAAATGCAAGTTATGGATAAATGCAAGTTATCAATAAATGCAAGTTATTGATAAATGTAAGTTATAGATAAATGCAAGTCATCGATAAATGTAAGTCATCGTTAAAAGCAAGCCATCGATAAATGTAAGTTATCGACAAATGTAAGTCATAAGTCAATGCAAGTCATCGATAAATGCAAGTCATCGACAAATTTAAGTCATCGATGAATGCAAGTCATCAACAAATACAAGTCATCGATAAATGCAAGTCATCGATAAATGCAAGACATCGATAAATGCAAGTCATCGATAAAAGCAAGTCATCGATAAATGCAAGTCATCATCAAATTTCCTATGGAAAATGCAAAATGAGCCATGTGAGAAGCCTGCACTTTCAGTCTCCGATTGTGTTGGCCAATATTGTGAATATTTTCAATTGATCAATCGGGTGTAGGGACTTCAATTGGCCATCCAGAACTTTTAGCAACTACTCTTTGTGAGCACTGGTGCAAAGTTCAAGCTTAGCCTTGGTTTAAGTAATGAAAATTATGACTGATGAACACGTGACATCACTTCGTTCGATTTTCATCACTATTAACGTGTTACTCTATTACCAATGGCTGTCAAACATTAACTGAAAGACTCAGATTGTTCAAATTTTGACAGAAGTCGACTGACAAATGTTACCCTCTTACTTATGATGAGAGGAGTTAAAAAAGTTATAGACTTAATCGCCCACCCTCGTAATACAGAAATTTAAAGGAGAACAATTGTCTTAAAGTGGAAATCAAGTGTTTTTTTGGCAACGATGATAGAGAGTGTTATGTCTGCTGTTTTTAGCGGAGTAACGTGATTAAAAGAAAATTTAATTTAATTTGTGTACGAAAAACAGAAGTTTCCACCAGGTGCACGGTGAGCAATTAACATTTTTTTATCATTAATTTGCCTTAAATTGTGCCATCAATTGTTTACGGCTTGGGGCGAATCTGCTTATAATTTGAAATCTTCCCATTAAACTCTGAATATTTTTGAAGTAATTTATGCGTTTAATAATCATTTCTTTTTCTTACCGTTGCGTGAAATTCTTTATGATTTTATTTCATAAAGCTTTTCTAACTGTCTTCACCAACATATTCAATTCTCCCCTTCATTATAATTTTGTGTGTTTCGTCATCATTTATCAAATGTTTGTGCGAATGTGAGTACGATTTTGTTAATCTTAAAGTATGGTTGTCATAATCATATTTTTTCTTTTGTTGATTCTCTCTATTCATTCATTCACTCATAATAGTCGTGTGTTGATTTAAATCAGAGCATCTGTTAAAGAAATCGGAAAAATCGATAGACAGACAGACAGTCAGACAGTCATATTGATGTTAGAAACTTACGCCCGCAAAGTTAAATATAATGACATGAGAAAATAAAACTGAAATAAAAAGAGGTGTGGTAATGAAGTAGACGAGGCCTAATATAAGGCCTTAAGGCATCAAAGTGTATAGCTGCAGAAGAAACTAGAAATCTTTTAAAGAGATTTCGTGTAGAATTTGTTTAAAAAATTAAAGAAAAATGGATCTTATGAGGACAGAAGCTTTACGTTTGTTTTCGATCAAAGACGAATGGCAACCCTGTCATTCTAGAAACGAATAATAAAACGTGTTAGCAATGGTTTTATAATTGATTACTTAATTGCTCATTACAGCCCTTTAGTCAAGATTATAACCTAGCTTTTCACACCGCTCATGTTGTGTGTTCGAATTTTATTCATGAGTGGTGAGACCTACAGATTAAAGTCGACTCCGAATGACAGGTTTACAGAAGACTGCTGAGGGGAGGCCGCTGAAAGAAATATTCCTTTTTGTATGTCGTTTTATTCAAGATGTCTGAACTCAGGCATGAATTTAGATTTTTATTCAAATTACCTCACCTGCAGGTGAGAATTGTGAAGCATGTTTGCTTTCATTAGTTTGGAACCCAGTTGAGTAAATAGATTTATCAGGAGCTACAAATGCTTGCAACACTTTGTACTTTCTAAACATTTAGAAACAATTCCGATTGCACCAGTGTCATGGTAACTACATTCCATTTTTATTTTTATTCCTTTAAGAAGCTTGTCATCTTCTAATTCCTTTTCTACACTCGTTTGTACTGACATTTACCCATGTGAGTTGAGTAAGTGAATCAAAAGTTTTTGAAATGAAAAGTTTTTTGATTTCCGTTTTCTCACATACAACAACTCCCGTAAATTGTTATCCATATTCATGCACACAGACACACATATGTAATAATTTTCTTTTAAGAAAATTACTAAAACAGTGGAGAACAAAAATGGACTTACACTTACTTCTCATTGCCGATTAATTATATGGGCCCCTGAAACAATCTATAAAGGTGCTTAAATAACGTCATTTCTGGAAAGTGAATCCAAGTCCTCATACGAATTCTCTAAGAATATACGTCGATGGATAGAAGTTGAAAAAGAAAACAGGTTGGAATGTATATTTAGAGGACATGTACATCTGGATCTTATACAGGCTCCCACATGATTGTAGGATCTTCAAAACGAATGATTTCATAATTTCCTCAAGGCTATCAAATCGTTGTTTATTGGCTAAATATTCCTGAGAAAATACTGATAGACTATGACAGTCAGGCTGCCATAAATTATATTTTAAATGTCATATCGAATATCCAAGCCTGTCCATGAAGGGTGCCTATTTCTCCCGAAAATTTTGGGTTTTGTAAGGTTTCCTTTATTTGGATCCCTGAAAATAGGAACAAGGATGGAATTGTATTAAGAAGGAGTTGGTAAACTCCACGTATAAGTGATTTGTAAACTATTTGTAAACGAATAGTGAATAAACGGGTTATTGGAAGGCAGAATTAAATTTGAGTACATTTGTTCACTCGTGTGAAGAAATAGGTTGGAAATTTGTGAAAAATTCTACATCTAGGCCATCGTCAAGAGAGGACCTGTTGGATTGCTAGCTTGATTTGGCCGAATCTTTGTCTAGAAAATAAAGGGCGATTTTTTAGCTATTACTTTTTTGGCAACACTGGTTTAAACAGCCCACGCACGTTTCGTGTTTTGTTTCAGAGTCAAACATCTTCAGTTTGGTCTATAATTTAACCATGAATCGGTCTTACAAACGAACAACGCTTGCAAATCATTGAATTTTATTATCAAAATGGGCTCTTGGAAAGTTGGCCGAAGATCCACTTCTTTATCGAAAAATTGTGTTCAGCGACGAAGCTCAATTTTTGGCTCAATGGATACGTAAATAAGCAGAATTGTCGATTTTGGAGTGAAGATCAGCCAGAGGCATTGCAAAAGCTACCAATGCATCCAGAAAAAGTCACAGCGAATCGTAACGCCTTTAGACTATTTTTTGTGGGGCTATGTTAAAGCTCATGTCTATACAGACAAGCCCGCTTCAATTGACGCATTGGAAGACAACATTGAAGCATTTATTCGTGAGATACCGGCCGAAATGTTGGAAAGAGTATGCCAAAATTGGACTAAGCGGATGGACCATTTGAGGCGCAGACGCGGTCAACATTTGCTTGAAATAATCTTCAAACATTAAATTATATGGACCGTACTATCGATCCAAATAAAGATTTCATGCATTTTTCTGAATTTTATTTGTTTTTTTTGATAAATTTTCCTATAGCTCTTAAAAAATTACCCTATACAAATCAGCTCATATTTCCTTCCCGAATAGATATTCATTATGTGGTCTCCATTTTCACGGCAGAATTTTTAAAGCCCTTGGGCTAAGCCTCTCTTTGCTTGGCATCTGCAGAAGTAATGACTCGTAAGGGGAAAAATATTCGATCTGCGTTAATACCGGAATTCAGATATATGTCATCCCTGACAGAATTGTCTGTTTTAATGAATATTTAGCGGTTGGCTTACAAGCGAGTCTGAATGGCTTAGGCTAGAGGGCAATTTATAATGGCGGACATTAAATGAAATATGGCAATATAATGCGCCTAATAATTGGTTTAAATGAAAATCTCATGAAGGTGACGTCACTTAACCTCACCTAACCAACATATTTGGCGTGAAAACTAATCAGATCGAATTCGTTTTACGGGTCAGCATAATGAAGAATTATTCTTTTTCTTCGACACTGTAATTATATTAACATTGAAAGAAAAAACTAACTAAAGATTCAAGAACAACAGTAGCAACAAAAGAAAGAAAGAAATAAAATTGAAATTCTTGACATTATTTTATGCTCAAGTACGAGTATGTAAAACAAAAATGAGAAGATGTTCCATCGTATGTGTAAGGACAACATTTCCTTTTATGAGACTTATTGTGTGAAATCTAAGAATATTCTTATACACATGAACACAGACAATATACGGACATAGCCTTCTTATAACGGCAAACAGATCGAGGGGGGTGAGGAGGGAGAGAAGAGACATACTTGTAACGGAAAATGTTTTGTCATATTAACATACGTTTCCTTAAAACAAACCAAATGAAAGAAGTTCCATGAGGAAAAGAACAAAAAAAAAAATGCCAAAAAGTTGTCTATTTTTCGCATATTAAGACACTTCGCAACTTGTTATAGCTTAAGAGGAAACAAAAATATTCTGTTTTTCTTTTGCTTCTAAGGAAACATTTAAGATGATGAAGTTTAGCGACTTAAATTTGTTGAAATGAATATTTAATGACGGTAGACAGAGTTCATGAAAATCTTTTTTTCCGGGATATCTACTTAACAGTTTATTTAAATAAAAAAACGTTTTAAATTCCATAAATTCAATGAAATATACTTCCGTTTTTAATCATAATAAAGTAAATTACCGACTGAGTGAATTAATGACTGAGTGGCATAATATATATGGTCATCCATTTAGTGGTTTCAACACTGTCTGACAGCTAAGCTGTTAAATCGTCTTTTTTTACGGAAAGTTTGTCTTTTACGGATATTGTTCGTTTAACAACCGGAGAACGCGTTAAAATAATTTAAACTTACCCCAACAATATCGGCAGTGAACATCGCAGGACTAGTCGACGTAATCTAGTAGGTAGTGTGTTAACTTATGAGACATGAGGCTACGGTTCAAACCTCAGACATCTCCAGCAAAAACGAAAAATGAAAAAATATTTCTTTGGCGACTTCCTCTCAGCAGTCTTCCGGCAAAAATTCTGAGAGTAAATAAAATTGCCATGAAAAGATTCTCAAAAATCTGTCGCTCAGAGTCGGCTTTAAACTGTAGCTCCCGCCACTCATATATAAAATTAACACACACAAGATAAATGGTGTGAGAAGCTAGGTTGTAATCCTGACGGAAGGGTTGTAATGATCAAATATGTTACGAACTTCATTGAAAGATCAAGGAGAGGGTTTCTTCACAACTACACTCAATACGAACAACTCAATACATTATCACACAGGTTGTTTGGCAACCCTAGCATTCCAGCACTTTCTAGCTCCAAAGCGAACAAACAAAAAAAATTTAAAGCTAATAACACTCGAATGCAAAGCATAGGACTGCTTTTTTAAAGAAACTAAAGGAGTTTTATCTGCCTCCTCTATGGCCTCATCAATGGATGGGTCAGAGGCGTTGGGGGAACGGATCGGGTTGTTATGTTTCTAGATGTCTATGGCCTGCTATAGACTGTGTGAGAACAGGTTGGCTGCTGGGCTTGGATAAGGACAGTTTAAGGTTAGTTATCGGTTTTATCACGGGGCACTGCGAGATTAGATCGCTGACGGGGATCTGGAACAGATCCCAGCCGGACTATTGCAGGGTATGTTGCTATGAGGAGAAGTTGGAGACTGTCGAGCACCTCCTCTGTAATTGCCCAGCCCTTAGTAAGTTGAGGTTGAGGACCATTGGCAGAGGCTTCTTTGAGGGTTTGAATTCTGTGTCGAGAGCCGACATTAAGGCTCTCCACAGATTCATTAGTAGCTTGAGCTGGTTGAGAGGTGCTAGGGCTTCATCAATGTAGTCGAGCTCTCTCTTTTTGTTTTTGTTTGGTCTGTGTAATCCCTCCGCTTCCCATTTTTCCTTTCTTACTTCCTCTCCTTTTTCCTATCCTCTCTATTATCCTTCCATTTTAAGGACGTTCTCAAATGACTAGTACACGTCTTCTCTTCTTTTTAAAATGTTATTGAAATTTTCTCTCAGTGTAGTTTTCCACATCTTGAATGAAAAACTGTTTCAATATTTTGTAAATGCAACTGAAATAGTCATGCTTTTATTGCAACAAAATTGACAGAAGATTTACGAAATGTTTTCCCAATATATTGTGCAACAATACAACAATATTAAGTGGCAAATTTGTAACATTAAATAACAATTTAATGTAAGTGTAATGCAATGTAATAAAGCAAAACGACAGCAATTGCAACAATAAAATGGGGCAAGAAAATGTGGAATGAAATTTCAAAGTTAAATGGCAATTTACCACAGTGTTGATCCTTTTGAAATAAAACAGGGGCAAATAAATACGATTTTAATAAATATTTAAGGAGGCATGTGGGATTTTTTAGTCATTACAAAAAATTTATTATCAAATGATTGTCCAAACCCAAACCAAACAGTACGATATTCCACAACCTAACTGTCTTATAAAATTATAAAACTAACCGTAATTTTTTAACACACCTCGTTTGATTCGAATGAAGAAAATCTATCAATCGCTGTCACTCTTGGGTTTATGAAATGTTCGAAGTAACGGTTTAAAGCGTTCACTTAATCTTGTTTAACTTTGTGCACAGCTGTTTACATCTTTACATATCGGGTCCGCCATTTAACGTTTTTTTTTCAACTAGTGCTTATTTCGTGAATGGTAACATACATAACATACATACATACATAATTGGTCATTACAACCCTTCAGTCAGGATTATTGACCCAGTTTCTCACACCACTTAAGTTGTGTGTGTTAATTTTATACATAAGTGGCGGGACCTACAGTTTAAAGTCGACTCCGAACGACAGATTTTTTGAGAAACTTTTCATGGCAATTTTATTTACTCTCAGAGTTTTTGCCAGAAATCTGCTGAGAGGAAATCGCCGAAGAAATACTTTTTGTATTTTGTTTTGATGTCTGGCCTGGGGCTCGAACCCTGGCTTTACGTCTAATAATCCAACACACTACCTACTAGACTACGGCGACTTCATGTCTGATTTGACAGATAATTAGTTTTATCCTTCCGCTGAACGAATATGGTTCATCCAATGCGTTTTCGCTTCGCTAAGTGGGCCTGCGATCGACTTACAGAAGATGCCGATTTTGGCAAAAAAATCATCTTTTCAGATGAAGCTCATTTTCATCTTGGCGGGTATGTAAACAAGCAAAATTGTTGCATTTGGGGCACAGAAAACCCGCACACATACATTGAAAAGCCGACGCACCCAAAACGAGTCACTGTTTGGTGCGGATTTTGGTCCAGAGGCATAATTGGGCCATTTTTCTTCGAAAATGAGCAAGGAGTGGCCGCTACAGTCAATGGCGATCGTTATTGGGCCATGTTGAACGAATTTTTGTTCACAAAAATTGAAGAGGAGGATATTGGCAACATTTGGTTTCAACAGGACGGCGCTACGTGCTACACAGCCGAAGCTACACTCGATGTTTTGCGCCCTGTTTTTGAAGATCGCATTATAGCTGATGTCGTTTGGCCACCTCGGAGCTGCGATTTGACACCGTTGGACTATTATTTGTGGGGTGCCGTCAAAGATAAGTGTTACGCCGACAAGCCAGAGACTATTGACGCTTTAAAGGACAATATTCGTGAAGCCTTTGGTGAAATACAGCTGCACACAATCGATAATGTGCTTAAAAATTGGACCGATCATGTTGGCTACTGCATGGCCAGCCGAGGCAGCCATTTAAATGAAATTATTTTCCATTACCGGAAGGATTGTACTTTCAAATAAAAAAAGAAATTTGAGAAAATATTCCGTAGTTTTTTTTAAAGCATTTTCAAAAAAAAAAAGTTATTTGGCGGACCCTATATATCCTTCTGAGACCTTTTCAAAGTATTTTAATATGCATTGTATGTGTCTTAATAACGGCAAATAATTTACCGTTAATATTGGTTATGATTAGCAAAATTTATTGCAGTTTTGTCAGACACTTGTCGGCAGTGAAACAAATGCTACCCCTGAAGTAATTTTAAGTTCTTCAATCCCAATGAAGAACTTGATTTACTTCAATCCAACGTCTTAGATGGCATATTAAAATTAATACCTTTCGCAATGAGAATGCCAAATAATTGATGACGATAATGTTTTTATTAAAATATGAAAATGTGCGCAGCGTAAATAAAATACGTCTGTTTGGTTCGAAAGTAAAATTAGAAGAGAGAGAGTTTATTATAATTATTAATATGTACACATATTATACTTTGACAATTATATCAAAGAACAATTGATATTAAAACCAAAGAATATTGATAAGTATACAAGCTTGCTATGAGCAAAAATATTTGTCCGTATAATTTCAACATTCCCCCTGGACAAGTATTCTGTATAATTATCTTTACTCTTTGTTTACATAAGATAATATTCTATAATACAAGTTTAGATCTCGGATATTAAGACTTCATATATTATGTTTCTACTTAATTCCAAGATCGGATACATATTTTGTTTGTTTGATAGCAACTACGCCTTTTGTCAATATATCAGCCAACATATTATTAGTTTCAATATATTTTAAAACTATCTTATCATTTTTAATGGCTTCAGATATAAATTTTGCTTTTATGTCCACATGTTTTGTGCGAGATGAAAATGAATTATTCGTTGCGATGTGTATAGCACTCCTATTATCGCAATAAATTACCATTGACTTGGTAACGTCACCAATCAATTCCTTTTGGAGTCGGTTCAACCAAATGGATTCTTGAATTGCTGCAACTAAGGACATAAATTCAGCTTCAGTAGTTGAAAGTGCGATTGTACGCTGACGTCGTGTTGCCCACGAGATTGCTGCTCCTTGATGAATGAAAACGTAACCTGTTGTGGAGCGTCTGCTATCAATATCACTGGCCCAGTCAGCGTCACAAAAACCAATGATTTCACTTGATTTGCAGTTGTAAATCAAACCTTTGTCAATAGTGTCTTTCAAATATCTCATAACTCGTTTAACGCCATTCCAATGAGCTTTACCAGGATTTTGAGAAAATCTGCTTAACATATTTACAGCAAAGCAAATATCTGGCCTGGTAATCTGTGCTGCGAATAATAAACAGCCAACAGCTTCCATGTAAGGAACATCCTTCATCTGCTGTATTTCATCATCATTATCTGGACACATTTCTTCAGTCAACTTTTGATTCAAATCAATTGGTGTCGAAGTTGCATTACATTGATCCATGCCAAAACGTGCTAAGACATCAGTAATGTATTGGCTCTGATCAATTTTTATAGTTTTTGCCGTTTTATCAGTTGTGATGCGCATACCTAAGACTGATGTGGCCTCCCCCAAATCCTTCATCTTAAATTTTGCGGATAGCGCCTTTTTGACATTGTTGATTAGCTTCATTTCGCTTGCAAATATTAATACGTCATCAACATATATTGCCAAAATGAGAATTTTATCTCTATCTTTGCAATAATATATACACTGGTCTACCTCGCTTCGTTTCAGGCCATAACTTAACAGCACTTTGTTAAGTTCCTCGTTCCATACGCGACTTGATTGTTTTAAGCCATAAAGCGACTTATTTAGCTTGCATACCAAACCAGATCCGTCGTCAAAGCCAATTGGTTGCGTCATGTAGATTTCCTCCTGCAACTTAGCGTTGAGGAATGCTGTTACTGCATCCATTTGATGTACAAATAAATTATACTTTGCAGCAAGAGCGAATAAGAAACGAATTGATGTATATCTTACTACTGGCGCGTAAGTTTCGTTATAGTCGATACCTTTCTGTTGATTAAATCCCTTCGCTACAAGACGAGCCTTATAACGAACTATTTTACCAGCGCCATTTACCTTAGTTTTGAATACCCATTTCGAAGGTATGGCTTTTTTCATTTCAGGTAATTTTGACAATGTCCAAGTCTTGTTCAGCATAAGCGAATCATACTCTTCTTTCATTGCATTTTGCCACAATTCTGCATGTGGGGATGAAAGAGCTTCTTTGACCGTAGATGGATCATTGGATACGAATTCAACGGCGCAAAAATTATAGGACGACTTTAATTTATTCAAAATTCTCTCTGATCGCCGTAATTTGCTTTCAACTGGCGGGACATCCTTCGGGAAAGGAGATTTGCACAAATTTCCGGCACGTACTCCACATTTCTTACAATTGTACTGATATTTTTCTTGTTAGACAATGACATTTTTACATCGCCGACACAATTAACTGGAATTTTGGTATTATTTGCGACAACCACCTCTTTATTTGTAACTTCCTTTTTATTAAATAAAATGTTGGATTTATTTGTCATGTGAGATGTCGCCCCCGAATCAACATACCAATCGGTAACACTAGCGTTTTCATTTACTAGCAACGAGGCATACAATGCATTGAAATCCTTTTTATAATTATTTTTAGTGTCAGTTTTTTCTGTCTTCTTCTTATTGGGGCAAAATTTGCTATAATGTCCAACTTGATTACAGGCGTGACAACGAAATCTTTTATTACCTGTTCTTGAAAATTTCTTTTTTGAATACAATGCATTACCTTCATTTTTCGTGTCAAATTTTGCATCTTGAAGTAGCAAAGTTTTGACTGCATCGACGGTTAAATCACTAGCCGAATTCTCCACGGCCAACACTAAAGCTCGGAATTCATCAGGCAAGCCAGCCAGCATTAACGACGCTGTCAGTTCATCGTCAATATTCAGCCCAGCGTTCTTCACTTTTAGGGACGTCATTACAAGGCGATTTACATAGTCGGGCATAGACTCACAATCCGATAGCTTTATTTGGACTAACTGTTTTAACAATTCAACTTTACGCGTTAATCCTTTGTCCTCATAGGCTGCTAACAACGCATTCCAAGCTTCATGTGACGAAGTTGCCGTTGCTATATGCGCAAAATTACTAGGCTCTATCATCAGTGTGAGTTCCGCAAGCGCACGCTCATCCGCTTCCACATCTGTTTCCTTAGGTTCATTCGAAAGAGGTGTTTCTATCGGCTTCCAGCAATGTTTAATTATTAAATAAGACTTTGCATGCCGCTTCCAAACGTCGAAATTTTCACGTCCACGCAATTTCTCGAACGGGAACATGGGAGATGATGACGCCATTTTTTCTTCACAAATTCAGAAATACCAGGGATAAAAAAAATCCAACAATATTTCAGTGATCCACGGAACTTTTTACTTCAAAACAATTCAGCGCAATTACAAATCAATTTTTCTAATAATTTAAAGAAATATTTCGCGACTTATAGGCCCATAACCTATTAAAATATGAAAATGTGCGCAGCGTAAATAAAATACGTCTGTTTGGTTCGAAAGTAAAATTAGAAGAGAGAGAGTTTATTATAATTATTAATATGTACACATATTATACTTTGACAATTATATCAAAGAACAATTGATATTAAAACCAAAGAATATTGATAAGTATACAAGCTTGCTATGAGCAAAAATATTTGTCCGTATAATTTCAACAGTTTTAATACATCGAATACGCCATATTTGATAAGGATATGCAAGCATACATACTCATGTGTGCTGAATACGAAGAAAAATAAACAGCACAGGTGTTAAGAAAACATAATAAAAAATTATTTTAATTCAACGAAAAAAAGTACAAAATTTATGATCATAAAAGAATATCTCAACGGATTATAAAAGAATGTTGAAACCGTTAACCAACGATGGTTTTCAAGACTCGGAATCATATAAGGCAAAAACATAGGCGTTTTTATTTCTAACGAATTGTACTGCAGTTGTCGTGCTTTTGATGTGCACCCCTTGTGCTGACCAACTTCTTCCTCTTCCCTGGTTTTGGTCGATCTTGGTCAGTACAGGGACTGCGTTCACCTGTGGCGTCACAACGGGCCGTTATGCGTGCTCAAGTGAGCTTTTTGATATCAAAGCTACCACACCGACCTGTACTTCAGCTCAGTTGGTATGAGATCTCGATCTACTACAATCACCCTCGCATTCGACAGTGATATAGTCTCAGATCCACTGATTAAGCATTACATCAAGAGGCCGTTAAGAGTGCTATGCTCAAATTTCGTGTACGTTACAGTTTAGATGTCTCTGTACGATTATCGTTTTTCTGTTCGCTCGACCAGCTGTCGTTGTAGCACAAGTTGCTGCTGCGCTCTGTATACATACTTAATAGATCCTTATAACCCTTCAGTCAGGATTACAACCTAGCTTCGGACATCATCCATGTTGTGTCTGTTAATTTTATACATGAGTGGCTGGACCTACAGTTTAAAGTTGATTCCGAACGACAGATTTTTGTTGAAACTTTTCATGACAATTTTTGTTTACTCTTCGAGTTTTTGCTAGAAATCGGCTGAGAGGAAGTCGTCTCAGAAGTAATTTTTCATATTTCGTTTTTGAAGGAGATGTCAGATCTGAGGTTTGAACCGTGAGCTCACGTCTAATAATCAAACTCACAAGCTACTAGACTACGCCGATTTTACAGCTCTGTACAGTGTACACTTTCTCTCACAGGTGTTGACGTAGGTTGTGAGCTTAATTCGAAAAGGACATCGTCAGAAAGATAGAATCTTTGCGACATAATAATGCAGTTCGCAGTGCGATCTTGTAATCTTTATTTTGACACCGGGTATAAGACCATATGAAGTCGCTGAAAGGTTATTATACATAAGGATCAAGGTCAGACATCTCTTAGATAACGGAAAAAATACTTCTTCAGGGTATTCCTCTCAGCAGATTTCTAGCAAAAACTCTGAGAGCAAACTTAAATTGCACATGAAAAGTTTCTCCAAAAAAATTTGTTATTCGGAGTCGACTTTTAAACTTTAGGTACCGCTGCTCATGTTTAAAATTAACACACACAACATGGGTGGTGTGAAAAGCTAGGTTGTAAGCCAGACTGAAGGGTTGTAACGAGCAATTATGTATGTATGTATGTATGTATAAGACCATATACCCATCTTCCGTTGTGATGCGTCTTCCGCATTTGCTGCCATTCGCCAATAGATTCCGAACGCTCCCCTTTTTTGTGTTCCTGCGAAGATGCTGCACCTTGCATATTACAAAGTCGACAATGCTCTTTCGCGTATCAGTCCATACAAGTTTTCTGAGATATAACAGCAATTGCCTTTTCAGTTACTGTCCTGTATGGCTAATTATATTCTATAAAGTCTTCTGCAAAATCTGTAAATGTACGACAGAGTAGGAGATCACGGAATATCTTGATGCTTATTGTTCAGATCGCTTCAGCAGTACTGGTATTACATATAACAACGGGCTGCTATAAATGCTCAAGTGAGCTTTGATTTTATACAGGGGAGAGTGACAGCTCTCTCCTAACCTATCCTATTTTCTTAAACCTTGTCCAATGAAATTTAAATTCCAACGTATTATTTTATTGCAAATCGTGTCTGGCGATATTGTTCTTTGCTTAAGAGTTCATTGATTTATTGTACAATCTATTTGGTTTGGCAAAACTACAGTTTGACCTCATTAAGGTGACAATTTCAATAATAAATTCTTAATTTATCTCCACATATGAGCAACATTTCCTATATGCCATCCATTGTTTATATGACGCCTTATGGAAAGAAATACCATTGGAATGCAGCTTAATAAACTTCAGCTCATTAAACAATTTTTATTTGAATTTATGTGGCAAAGTTTTATTGGCAAATTTCTATATTTCTTATGCCAAAATGTCAGGGCCCAGTGTGCATGTGTGTGTTCCTTCTTTCCTGCTTAATTTGGTCATAAACATTAGCAGTCAATCGAATACAAACAAAAGAACAAAAATCTCTTGCATTGATTACGACAAATAAAAAATACAAAATGAAACGAAACATGGATATCAAATACAAGACAAATTCAAATAAATGACGACGACAAAACAAACAACAAGAAAAAGAAAATAAAAGATTTGGGGACCCTGGACAAAGAAAAGACTTCATTCAACAAAGAGATACTAAAATAGATAGAAGGGAAGGGGAAGGGTAAACAAAGTAGCAAAGAAACATGGAAATATAACCTTACAATGTCCTTCTCTTCGAGGATTTTATTGTGTCAAACAGTTTATACAGTAATAAGGGGTGATTTTTTAAGAGCTATAGGAAAATTTTTCAAAAAAAAAAACACATAAAATTCAGAAAAATGCATGAAATATTTATTTGAATCGATAGTACGGTCCATATAATTTAATGTTTGAAGATTATTTCATGCAAATGTTGACCGCGACTGCGCCTCAAATTGTCCATCCGCTGAGTCCGATTTTGGCATACTCTTTCCAACATTTCGGCCGGTATCTCACGAATAAATGCTTCAATGTTGTCTTCCAATGCGTCAATTGAAGCGGGCTTGCCTGTATAGACATGAGCTTTAACATAGCCCCACAAAAAATAGTCTAAAGGCGTTAAATCGCACGATCTAGGCGGCCAATTGACCGGTCCCGAACGTGAAATAAAATATTCACCGAACTCGCCTCTCAATAAGTCCATTGTTACGCGTGCTGTGTGGCATGTTTCACCGTTTCATCTCACGGTAGCGCTCACCATTCACAGTTACGTTACGATTCGCAGCATCTTTGCAGAAGTACGGTCCAATGATACCAAATTCAATGATTTGCAAGCGTTGTTCGTTTGTAAGACGATTCATGGTTAAATTATAGACCAAACTGAAGATGTTTGACAGTGGAACAAAACACGAAATGTGCGTGAGCTGTTTAAACCAGTGCTGCCAAAAAGATAATAGCTAAAAAATCACCCTTTAGTTAAGCGTATCATTTGTAATTTTTCTAAAAACTGGTTGGCAAATTGTGTGAGCTGTTCAACCACATGGACGTTGTGCAGCGTATTTACACCATCGGCTACGCAGGCTCGGCCATGTCGTTCGAATCAGAGATCAGCAATGAATCATTTTTTCGCTACTCATAAGCACTCATGAAATTTTAAATATAAGTGAGTCAACAATATTGAAATTTAACTTTACTTTGAATCATCCGTACTCACTACAACGTTGATTTATAAGTACAGGTTGCAATGAGTATGCGTACAACGTTGACATCAAACTCATACCATTCGAAATATGTTTGATTCTTAAGCCTACTCATTTAGAGCAGCAAGCAGAGCAAAAAGACAACCATTTAGTGAGTATTTTAGTGTTCGTACGCGAATCATACTTATTTTGTGAGTCTTGTAAATGTTGAGTTATACAGAGTCGAAATCAACAACATCATACGTGTTGTTAAGTATGAATATGATGAGTACTTCAAACTTTGAATTTGAGTAGTATGAGTATGATATTAAAATAAATATGAATTCGTATAAGTATCAGAAATTATGAGTATGATTCGATTCTACTCATCTTTTTGAATACTCATTGCTGATCTCTGGTGTATACCCTCTCTATTCCATCAGGTTCTCTTATGATGAGTACTTCAAACTTTGAATATGAGTAGAGGTTCCATGGTATTAAAATAAGTATGAATGCGTATAAGTATCAGAAATTATGAGTATGATTCGATTCTACTCATCTTTTTGAATACTCATTGCTGATTTCTGGTGTATACCCTCTCTATTCCATCAGGTTCTCTTATGATGAGTACTTCAAACTTTGAATATGAGTAGAGGTTCCATGGTATTAAAATAAGTATGAATGCGTATAAATATCCGAAATTATGAGTATGATTCGATTCTACTCATCTTTTTGAATACTCATTGCTGATCTCTGGTGTATACCCTCTCTATTCCATCAGGTTATCTTATGATGAGTACTTCAAACTTTGAATATGAGTAGAGGTTCCATGGTATTAAAATAAGTATGAATTCTACTCATCTTTTTGAATACTCATTGCTGATTTCTGGTTCGAATGGAGGAGGATGATCCGGCGAGATGAGTATTGAATGCGAGGATTTGCGGAATTCGGCGAAAAGGATGACCTTGTTTGCGTTGGAAGGACAAAACCGAGGAATCCCTGTCATCGATTGGTGAAACCAATTGGCGAAGACGCGCAAGAAGCAGAGGCGTGTGAAAGGATGTATTAAGGCAGACCAATTAAGTAAATAAGTAAGTCTTGCAGAATATTGGCTTCTTAGATAAGCAAGTCTATTTAAATTATTAAAGCATTCCCTGGCTTTTAGGCCTCATAAATATTTTATCAGATACTCACTTACAGTTATTTGTATACAACCAAGAGTATAAAATTTACCAGGACGATCAAGATCATGAACAGAAGAGGAAAATGCGTTTTTCTTGTATGGAAAGTTCTTAGAAATTTAAAGAAAATATGTCTGGAGATTAGAGTTCTAGGCAAAAAAAATTAGAAAACTGAATTTGTAGCTTGTGTTGGCACTGATAGTTGGAATAGTTTGTTTGACATTCTTTCCCCTGTGATTGTTGAATTGCTTCCATTAAAAAGGAAAAGGAAAATCTCAACAAAGTAGAGTATAGAATAATTCGTTTCTCTTACCCTTCATTTCTTTATCAAACCAAGATTTTATGGAACAAAAAAAAAAAAAAATTATTCTTTGCCAAGATACTTGATAACCAATGACAACTCATACCACCGTGCTGACATAAAAGTCTCGAATAGGATATGCGTTTGCATTTAGTGTCCTAATCGAAGGACATGTATAACCAAGTATATGTACAATCTCTAAACGTACACATGTATTGTATAAAATTGTAACAATAGACTGACAATGAGGATAACAAACGTTTTTGCAATTTGTTTCTTCCATTGTCTCCGTAAGTACTGCGTTTAAAGGACTTTGAATAATCGCAGGATATCAACGAAAATTTTTCGTTTTTTCTTTTTTCTGAATTAATTTTTACTTACACAACACCATTCATTTTAAGAAATTTGAAAATCCCTCCAGAAAATATTCCAAACCTTATCATACGCCCCTCGTACATTGTGTTGGTATTTGTATATTTTGTTTCCCTGAAGTTACTGAAGCACTTGTCTGTCTGCAAAAGCTTTAATTAAATTTCGTTTCCTTTTTTCTTCTATTTTCTGCTCTCAGTGGCATCAGTAGCATCAGTTGCTGTTAATTTGTGTTGTTTTTTTATCAAATTTTTATTGCATCCTGCTGAAATTGATGTTAAGGTTTGAGTATAAAGTATTGAGGCTTCCTTTGGTGTTGTTAATTTCCTTTTTATTTGGATACTTTTAATGATGATGATGATGTCGATGATATTGTTGGGGATCCGGAGTTGGGCACGTTTGTAAAAGGGAAATTGATTTGTTTGTTTTAAAAATTTAGTTAAAAAACTTTTTATTTCTTTATTTATTAATAAAGAAATTATTTTTGAATTGAATTGATTTTAATAAAGGCTACTTAAAATAGGGGTTATAATGGTAGGTATGGGATGAAGATACGGGGGGATCCCAGTGGCTTTTTAAAATTTTAAATAAGCCACTAGTGTCAGTTCTCCTACAAATAATTCATTCAAAATCCACCGTATCGTTATGGACTATAACTTCTACAGCGAATATCTTGCGAAGGGGAGAGGGTTTCACTTAGATGAGTTTTGTAATCGAGTATTACAGTGTGGTTACATGCTTACATACATACATACATAATTGGTCATAGCAACCCTTCAGTCAGGATTACGAAATAGCTTCTCACACCACTTGTGTTAATTTTATACAGTTTAAACAGTTTAAATTCGACTCCGAACCACAGATTTGTAAGAAACTTTCCCATGGCAATTTTATTTACACTCAGAGCTTTTGAAAGAAATCTGCTGAGAGGCAGTTGCCGAAGAAATATTTTTTAATTTCATTTTTGTTGGAGATATCTTAGAATCTGGAGTTTGAACCATGGCCTTACGTCTAATAAGCCTACACACTATCTACTAGACTACGGCGACTACATTATATACATTCTGTGCACAAAATTGTAAAATTTATAAAGAAATCTAAAGAAACTAGAAGCCTTACAGATGTGTTCAAGCATCATCTTTGCATCATCATAATACGAGTATACGCCCGATTCGAAATTTTCAATTAGGCGACCTACTTTACAGCAAACTAAAGCTTACCTTGATGGGGGTGCGGAAGCAGAACTTCTCATCCAACACTCTTCTCGAAAACATGGCTCATTAGAGAATAAGTTTGAGTGTGACTGCCGACATTGTCACCGCAGTCTTTAAGGTAGTGCGTTGGCCCAGACGCGGGTCCGTGGTTCAAACCCCATCTAAAACAAAACGAAAAGATGAAAGAATATATCTTAGCCAACATCCAGAAACAAAAACTCTGAGAGTAAATAAAATTGGCATGAGAAGCTTCTCAAGTAATCACAATAACATCAAAAGCTCTTTAAATAGTTTTATAATTTTTGATAAAATATTTCACAGTGATTACGTACCTGGTATGTGTTGCGGCAGGCCGAAATCCGTTAATCGGGTTGTTATTGGCCAATTAAGTAAGTAAGATTATGTTATATTATTGAATGTTGATTGGGATTCAATAATTTCAGGAAATAACCTCGATGATATTATCTACAATTTCTAAGCTGTATTACATCACTGCATATCTGAATCAGTTCCGACAAAATGTGCTTGTAATAATAAGGGTCCACCATAGAATAGCTGTTACTTATCTAATATCAAAAACAGGAAGAATAAACTTTATAAAAAATATAAGTTATCTGGCTCTTCTCTCGATTATATACATTATTCAATAGCAAGAACCAACTACATCACTGCTAATAAATTTGCATATAACAACTATTTACACCGAATGAAGTCAAAAATAAAAAGTAATCCAAAGGCTTTCTATAAATTTATTAACTCCAAACGTCGTACAAATACATACCCGAACTACTTAAAATTTGGTTCACGTAGTGCTTACGACGAAATGTCCATAAGTAATTTGTTTGCTGATTTTTTTGCAACAACTTATTCTTATAAGTGATTCAAAAATCAAGCTTCCTATCCTTATGATATATCCCAGTCATCAAGTATTCATATTTCGTATATTGCTGCTGAAACTGTTCGAAAAAATCTGTTGTCAATACAAAGCTCACCTACCCCAGGTCCAGATGGTATACCTACTTGTATTCTTAGACATTGTTCTGAAAACCTTTCTGGTCCCCTAACGGCAATTTTCAATAAATCTATTGAACTGGGTTGTTTTCCAACTGCTTGGAAAAAATCATTCATAATTCCATTGTTTAAAGCTGGCAATAAATTGGAAGTTTCTAACTACAGAGGTATAGCAAAATTGAATGCAATTCCAAAACTCTTTGAAAAAATTGTGACTGACTCTTTATATCATCAAATATCTTCAATTTTAACCTCATATCAACATGGCTTTCGAAAATTATGTTCAACTTCTACTAATATCTTGGAATTAACAACTAAAGTAAATGAAGGGTTCATCAACAGGCAACAAACTGACGTTATCTATACAGATTTCAGTAAAGCATTTGATAGAGTCAACCATGATCTTTTGCTTTATAAACTATCTTGCATGGGTTTTAGTAACAATGCACTACGTTGGCTGAAATCTTATCTTTCTAGTAGAACTCAGCAAGTGAAATTTGAAAATGCTCTATCTAAAGTCATCGATGTTCCCTCCGGAGTGCCTCAGGGAAGCCCTTTTGGTCCAGTACTATTCACATTATTTCTAAACGATTTGCCATCTGTTATTATTCATTCTAATATACTCATGTATGCTGATGATGTTAAAATTTTTAATTCGCTTGATAGCATATCTGGTCAATCAACTCTTCAAAAGGATATTGATTATTTTTGTCAATGATGTGAAGTCAACTTGTTGGAGTCAAACTTTAATAAATGCAAACATATGACATTTCATCATTTATTTAAACTTGATACCTCTTATTATTTTAAAGACAAAATTTTGGAAAAGGTTTTAAATATAACTGATCTTGGAATCTTGTTAGATCATAAGCTTACGTTTTCTGAACATATATCAATGATGGTGAACAAAGCAAATGGTGTTTTAGGATTTATAAAGCGCTGATCAAAGGAATTTACTGATCCCTACGTAACGAAACAATTATATATATCTTTGGTGCGTCCTATTCTTGAGTATGGATCTATTATATGGGATCCACATTTTCTCATTTATGTTAACTTAATTGAATCTGAACAGAAGCGCTTTCTGTTATTTTGCTTGAGAGGACTTGAATGGAACTCGTTTGTTCTCCCTTCGTATGAAAGTAGACTCGCTCTTATAAAGCTTCCTACACTGAAAAGTCGAAGAATAATGCTAAGTGTCTCTTTTGTTCTGGGTTTAATACGTGAAGATGTCTATTCTGATTATTTGTTACGTAAAATTAATTTTAATTTCCAATTAGACCTTCTCGTAATTTTAATTTATTAAATTTGCAATTTCATCGCTCTGTCTATGCCAACAGCGACTCTTTTCGTCAAATATGTCTAAAGTTTAATAATCTTTATCATTTAATTGATCTTTCTGAAAGCAATTATTCTTTAAAGAGAAAAATTATATTGTACTTAAATCATTAAATATTAATTATATATATTGTTTGTAAATTTAAATTTAGTCTGTAAGCAACTACTATCCATAGACATAAAATAAAAAATAAAATAAAAATAAATAAAAAATGAAAGATTATGTGCCTTGTGTTCCTTTAAATAAAAATCCTTCACCATTTTGTTCACATATTATTTAATTTGATTATAAAAAGTAATATTAAAAAACGAAGGAAATGGAAATCATGTAATCGAATACACCTCCAACACGTTTAACATGTTCGAAAGCATAAAAAGGCGTTCCATAATCGATGTTCGTTTTTGTAAACATTTTTCAAAACAATCTGCCCCTAACAATCGGTTAACAATTGTTGACAGCAATTTACACATTTTCACAAAAAACAACAACGACAACAACAATTATAAACTACAACAAATCAAAAGTTTTGTAATTAAATTGAGAAAAAAACAAAAAAAAAAACAACCACAACCACTTAAATGTGTAACCCAGCGAAATTTTTTTCATAAACGCATGCAGAGCAAAAAACTGTCTAGTCATAACACAACCATAAAACCTTCTGTTGAGTTCTCTATACAGGGAAGCCTTTTGAACAAAAGTGAGCTTATAATGTTAACAACACCGTAACGCGTACTGTAAACGCCACATAGACAGCTTTGGATGCAGGCAAGATAATGTAGAAAATCTGATTAAAGCTGTATAGAAAGAGTAAGCATAGTATGCTCCTCACATGCTGCTTGGAATTCTTAGTACTAACTTTGGTTTAGTTGCCACTACGACCTTTTAGTCAGAATTATAACCTAGCTTCTCACACCATCTATGTTGTGTGTGTTAAGTTTTATTTTATTTATGAGAGGTGGGGCCGACAGTTTAACGTCGACTCAGCACAGCAGATATGTGAAGTTTTTTAAGGAAATTCTTCCAGAACCCCAGATACCTTAAAACATATGTTTTTCATTTTCTTTCCAAGATCTCAGAGCTGAGGTTGGAAAACATAAACTCTCGCATACTACATAACATAATTTGATATTACAACCCCTTAGTTAGGATTACGACCTAGCTTCTCCCACCACTTATGTTGTGGTGTTAATTTTATACATGATTGGCGGGACCTACAGTTTAAAGTCGTCACCGAAACACAGATTTTTGAGAAACTTTTCATGGCAATTTTTTTATTCTCAGAGTTTTTGCCAGAAATCTTCTGAGAGGAAGTCGTCGAAGAAATGTTTTTTCATATTTCGTTTCGTTGGAGATGTCTGACCTGGTTTTTGAATCTTGGCCTCACGGCTAATAAGCCAACACACTACCTATTGGACTACGGCGACGTCACGCTCGCCTACTAAAATAATACGGCATTGTTCTTGTATTCATAGCAAACGACAACTGCAGTGGCTGTAGAATCGATGAAAACAAAAAACTGGTTTTCACCTATTGAGTATATGCCCCATTCATGTCAGGAAGGTGTCTACTACACGGGCAATTTAAATGATCTGTTGGGAACAAACATTTTGGTTTCATAGAAAGCTTTGGATCAGTCCAAGATTACAGAAAACGGACGAGTGTGATACCTCAATGGTTCATATGTCACCCAAGTGTGTCTATCTTATCTGCTTGAGTAGACAGACACCATTACCTAGCTACCTATGATACCTTTCTGATCGTCAATCCCAGCTTGTTATGTTTTATGTTTTACACGATTAAAGACTTGTCTTCAAGAAAAATTTAAAAAGTTTCACTTTCAATTTCTGGAACTGAAGTTAACAATTCACCGATATTTTGTGGTTTTGGCTCATTAACAGTCTGAGTTATTTCATGCTGCTCTCTTCCAGAGAAATTACCAAAGAAATCCATTTCTGTATCTGTTGATTCTCCATCTGTGACTGCAGGACGTGTCTCCTTTAAGAATGTGTTTGCTTGATACAATTGAATTTTTGCTTTCCATCCTATGGGCCACCAATACCATTTGGGGAGGAAAAATCCCAAATCTATGAAACCGATAATTTTGAGTCAATCAGTTTAAAGCTCTGTTTCTGTTTTTAAACTCTTCAAAAGTATCTAACATACTAAGACTATGTTCGCTAAGGTAGGTTATTTGCTGGTAATGTTTGAAACACATTCATATCGTGTTACTCGCGTAATGACTATGATAATGGCAAAACAATGTTTTATTGACAATAAACCAAACAATAACAACAACAATGATATTGTTAATTACAAATGTCAAGTAGTTGTTGTTAAAAACGTGACAACGAATACAACCCACACATGCAGTGTAATAGAGTTGGAATACCACGTCATGCCACGTGTATCAATTCGAAAACATGCAACACAATGCTGATGATAAACAATCGTTGAGACCACTTTAACCCATTAACGCCTGACCCCAGAATCCGTGGTCCGATTTCGGTGAAATTTGGCACAAATAGTATTTGCAGTATTTGTATTGATATGAATATTTTTATTTTTTTTAAGAGTCGTGGGGGCCTTTGTAGGGCATGGGTATTTTTCTACACACTTTGGCATAAGTATGTTCTAAAATAAAATTTTTTTCTCTTTATTATATGGCGACTAGACAACATAGTTAAGCTATTTTTGAGAGTTTTATTGAAAATAACACGTTTGTGACAATAATAATCCTGACAAGAATGATAAATTTGCCAAAATTACTCCATTGAACACTGCACTGCATAAAAAATTCATGCAATTTGGCAAATTTTCTCATCGTATTTCTGTGGATGAACAGATGATCGCATATTATGGTCACCATTTGGCTACAAATACTGGGTGTTGGCTTCTATGACAGGATATTGTTATTCCTTTATTCCATATGCTGGCGCTTCTGCTAAAAATAATGCTGACTACGGCCTTGGAGAAAACGTGGTACTACGACTATTAGAGAATATTTCAGATTCAAGTCAATATAATGTTACATTCGACAAGCCATAATTTATTATGTACATTATCTCGAAAAGGTTATTTTGCAACAGGTACTGTACGAGATAATCGAAGCAATCACGCATTGCTGGATGACATTAAATTGATGAAAAAGAAACCTCGGGGTTCATCAGATTTTTGCTTTGACAAACAACAATATTATCGCAGTTCTCTGGAACGATAATTCAGTAATTACCTGTACACATATTTATTATCATGTTATACCTATGTATGTGTATATTTTAAATTTTTCTGAAGGTGGTAACTGTGATGTCTAATTTTTTGGATGCAAAACCGATGTGCAAAACCAAAAGATATGACCGTAAACATCACATGATGGCTGTCGTTGAACAACCATACATAATACATGCATATAATCATCGAATGGGTGGGGATGACTTATTCGATAATGGCGTCTACAATTATCGTATTCTAGTCCGCGGAAAAAAGTGGTATTGGCCATTACTCACATACAAAAAGTATTTTTTCGGCGATTTCTTCTCAGTTTCTCAAAAAATCTGTCGTTCGGAGTCGACTTTAAACTGTAGGTCCCGCCACTTATGTATAAAATTAACACACACAACATAAGTGGTGTGAGAAACTGCAGGCTTCTTGGGGATGATTGGCTGTAGACTGTCTAATGGTGAAGGTATAGCACTGGCCATTTTATAGTCACCTAGCAGCAACTCGTTTCCTTGCCGTTCGCATCTTCCCCCTTTCCACCTTTCCTAAAAAACCTGCACAATGCACTGCATGAGTAGGGGCCCTCCCCTGAGTGCTGGTTTCATAAAAAAAAAAAAAAAACACTATTGACGCAGCTTTGGTAAACGCATGCAAACTACACTGCTTGTGCAGGGGATGTACAGGTTTGCCACCTATGAGCCAACTCGATTTTTGGGTTAGCGTTATTGAAGCGTTGGTAAAAGTTCTTGAAAATCGACGCCGTGGTGGAAAAGTTGTCACAAATGCGCAGCAAATAGCAAAACACACTGACAAATTTGACCACATGATTGATAAAATTCAAAAACGCTGTCACTGTGCGCAATGTGGTGGGAAAGCAGAGTACGGTTGTGCAAAATACAGTTTGAATGTACATCCAAGGGATTCTTTTGCACAATTTCGTGGCAGAACTACCAAAAATATAAAAAAATAGGGAAAAATAAATGATTTGAAATTTCTATTTGAAATTAATTTTTAAAAGTTTTATGAAAAATATTTCATACCAATGCCTAAGTGGGTATTCTTATATCCATGTCATTTAATCGCACCTGTAGCTTAGGTAAGTAGACCAATTCAAGTGAAAGTATTTTTATCGGGTAGAAGATATATTATATTACATGGCATCTAAAGGTTTTTCTGAGAATATCATCCATACATATTCCACATAAGTTCTTTCTACAAAATGATTTTGAAAAATCCATGATCGTTGACCTTTTTTCTGTCATTCAAAATATGTGAATATCATGCCTTACTAATTTTTTTTAAACTGTTCTATGTCTTCTTTATTCGTTCTTAAAAAAACGTTTGGGCTCTCGTTTAGTTGGGTCAAGATAGAATTTTTTAAAAAAACTTCTTTTTTTGGGTATTTTTCTATCCATTCGGCGTTAATGGGTTAAGGGATTAATTAAGGGGGAAAACAACAATAAAATCGATAGATAAATAAAATAAAATTCAATTGATTTTCAATTTGCAATTAAAAAATACAATAACAACAGCGAAGGCTCAAAAGGGAGGACATAGATAAGGGAACTAGGGAATGAAGGATATTCGTGGCATGATAACACCATTACAGTGATGATGAACATGACCGTGAATATCCTGCACGAGAGAACTAATTTACTGGCTGTGTTGTTGGCAATTTAAAAGAGAATACAGGATGTGATTAAGTTGTTAACAATACGCTTTAATTGGAAAATAATAGCAACCGGAATGAATGAGTGAGTACTCTACTTATTTGATGCAATTAAATGACATGGCCTTTATGATGGATGTGTAGAAATGGATTTTTTTCTTTTCAAATTTAATGTAAAAATATCCTGAATGAATGGAACTTGAAAACCTTTTTTTGGAAGTTGAGTAGGATTGACATGATTTCATGCACTGGAAGCCTCTGGAAGTTACTCTGTTAACAACTGGACTATTTAAAGGGGAGTAATCACGGATAGCAACAGCAATTACGAGAGACAATCTGCTCCATTAGAATAATGCCATACAACCCATAGGGTTAGGTTAGGTAAGATGGCTGATAAACTTAAAGAAAAAGGTCCTACATTTAGGTTCAACATTCAACCTGAGGATCAAACATTCTCCAGAGAAAACCAAACCATTGGTGGACAAAAACGGACGTTGAAACTACATTTGTTAGGGATTTATCGCGGTCTGGCTATAGAATTTGATCAAGAGATTTTCAAGACAAAATCCCCTGTGTTGCTTTATTAGTCATTACAACCCTTTAGTCAGGATTACATCCTGGCTTCTTACAACATTTATGTTGTGGGTGTAATTTTTGTCCATGGGTCGCCGTAGTCTAGTAAGTAGTGCGTTAGCTTATTAGATGTAAGGCCACGTTTCAAACCCCACAGGATCAGACAATCTCCAACAAAACGAAATATGAAAAATTATTTCTTTGACGACTTCCTCTCAGCAGATTTGTGGCAAAAACTCTGAGTGCAAATAAAACTGCCATGAAAAGTTTCTCAAAAATTTGTCGTTCAGAGTCGGCTTTAAACTGTAGGTCCCGCTACTCATGTATAAAATTAACACACAACATAAGTGGTGTGAGAAACTAATTCTTAATCCTGACTAAAGGCTTGTAATGACCATTTTATATGTATGTTATGTATGTGAGTGGCGAAATCTACGTATTTTCTTGTGTTCGAGATGTCTGAACCAAAGGTTATGCTCACGTCTAATAAGCATACACAAGAACTACACCCTTAAACGTTCATTAAGCGTTTATAAAGTCCCATTAAACGTGTAAGTGAATCAATATTTGAACTTATGTAGCTCCATTAATATTCTATTAAATGCCAGTAAAGAATATAAAGGCTGGTCATGCATACAGTTGGCATTTTATTTGAAATTCAATACAACAGGTTGACAATATTATTGAAAAGGAATTCAAAAAAGAAAGGAAAAACCCTCAAGTTACCAATCAATTCAAATCTCAGTGTCTTTTTCATCTTCTTCTCCTTATACTTCCATATAATTAAGTGGTTACACGTAGTTTTTTATATGAAAAGACAAATAATGACTTAAACATACATAGACATGCTTACAGTAATGTAAATAGTAGTTCCCCAGAATCAATATGAACAAAATCCTAGAGCATGCTGTAAACACACTGAATTGTATGCAGATTACTTAGAGCTTTTCTGTGACGTCATAAATGCATATTCAGCATGTACTATTTGAAACTCTCTTGCGCTCTAGTTTTACTATTTTTCTCTCTCTTATATTTTTTTGGATTTTTTTTTTACTTCATATTCTCAGTTTCATGTCCCGTTACAACACTTCTGTAGTGATTTTATTCACTCTCTGTCTCTGTATTAGTCTTCTGAGTAGTTACGTCCTCTTCGGTGTCCTTATCCCTTATGCCAGACACCGTTATCCATTTTGTTGTGTCAGATACTTTGATTTTTTGTTTGTTTATTTATTTTACTGTCATTGTGTTGGTTGTTTATCATTAGAATACGAACGTTTTGGGAATTCCTTATGAGTTCTACTCTCTTTTTCTCTCTTTCTCTCTCTCCCTCTTTGTATGTAAGTATATATGCGTGAAATGTTGAAAACTAATCAAAATTGTATGGAAAACAGCACATTTCAAGGAAACTAAACACTGTTGAATGTGCTTTAGAGACCAAAATAATTGTTCATGGAAATCATTGCATAGCCGTTTAGCATTCCATAGGGAAAAAGGCAGACTGACAGATATTTTAATGGAGAAATTTAAATAACAGAAAACTAGTTGTTGAATTAGGGAAATTGAAATTTTAAATGGAGCCGAATTGATTTATTTGGCGGTAAAGTAAATCAAAGAATACCTAGAATTAATCCACCAAGACTGGTTTCTTCTTTAGGGCCACATATTTGGAGATTATCAAACTTGTAGAAGCAGAATATCCTCGAAAGAGCCCAAAAAGTTTATGTGACTCTCTCTAGCTTTAAGCCGGCCATTGGTATACAGAGGCCTGGCTACACAGAGCGGTAATTGAATCAGTAATACTGTATGGATCGACCTTCTGTTGACTAGCAGTTGCAGAACAATGCAACTGCAATCTGGTTTCTTGCTCTGTGATTCGTGTTAATGTCGTAATAGCGTAGTCTAGTAGGTAATGTGTTTGGCTTATTAGACATGAGGCCACGGTTCAAACCCCAGGTCAAAAATCTCCAATAAAATGAAATTTGTAAAAATATTTCTTTGGCGACTTCCTCTCAGAGGATTCTGGCTAAAACTCTGAGAGTAAAATATGATTTCCATGAAAGGTTTCTCAGAAAAAAAAACTATTGTGCGGGGTCGACTTTAAACTGTACATCCCGCCACTCATGTATACAAATTAACACACACAATCTAAGTGGTGTGAGAAGCTAGGTCGCAAACCTGACTGAAGGATTGTAATGACCAATTATGTATGTATGTATGTATGTAACGAATAAATTAAAATTCTATTCGCTCTCTTTAAGTAGCGAAAAACATTTCTTATTTCTTTTTCTGTTATTTAATCACCCAACGAAATCTCAATTAGCCAAGAATAGTAAGTAAATTTTATTCACTTCGTTGGCTTGTCAATGCGATTTAAAGTCATAAATTAAGTGTGACTGAAATTTCCTGCCAGCAAATGTGCGGAAAAACTTTAGCATTTCCGTTGGCATGGAATTTAAAATGGAATAAAAATTTAACACCTATTTCTATGCCTGAAGTCTAATACAAGGAATTGTTGGAAACCCATGAAATCTATGAAAAACGTTTGAAATTCTATTGCGAATGAAACCAAATTTAAAATTTTTTTATTTCATTACTTCTGTATATTGTGATTTTATTTCTCTTCTTCAAAATGAATTCAATTTCAGCTTTGAATCACTTCTTTGTTAACATATTTATTCAGTTTTTCTTTTAAAAAATTTCAATAATTTCCCTTAACGCCTGAATATTACATTTACGGCCAATATGTTCTGAAGTTAAACCGAAATTTTTTTGAATTTTCAGCCTCAGATTTTCATGCAAAAAAAATTTGTATTTCTTTTGCAAAATATTCTGCTAGAGGAAGAACAGTCCGTCATAATCAAGGCATTTAAGAAAGTAGAAAGGAAAGTAAAGAAATGAAAACGAAATTTATTTGTGAAGAATTTTAGGGTGGCACAAAAGAGAAACATCGTTGAAGATGGAATATTTTACAAGCCACTGATTTGTTTAAGGATTTAATTTCGTAAAGGGTTTTCATTATTTTTAAACAAAAAATCAATGGAAATACCAGATACAGTCGAACTTCTATAGATTGAATCACCATTATCCAGAAAAAACTTCAACTTATAGAAACTTAAGGTTAAAGATGCAAAACCTGATAGAATTTCTCTCCAAGATGCTGTTGCTGTGCTTCAACTTATAGAAAATTCAAGTAATAGAAGTTCAAATTATAGAAGTTCGACTGTACATTATATTACGACAATTGTTTACACTTCCCCAAGACCGTTATCCAAAATTATTCATTAATGGATTCCAGATCACGAGGCTGTAATGGCAATAAAAACTTCCGCTGTGCGAATCCATTATCGCAGTATATCAAGAGACCATTAGATCCCTACAGGGTGTGTACAGCTCATCTAAAATTATGCCAGACTATAGGGTGTCTCTGGAGGAGATAACACAGGACACAGACACATTCAAGATAATGCTGAAGCACTTGCAAAGACTAGCAGAATAGAAAATTCAAATGAACTCGTATCTGAGAATGGAATTACTCGGCAGAGGAACTTAGTCTTGATTAATAAGGTGCCTATGGCTTTTCAAATTCAGAGGATAAAGTCCATGGAGGAGCAATTAATGAATCATCACATATCATACACTAGGCTGTCAAATACATGCTAAATGACACAGTTCAAGTTTTGATAGATATCTTACATACTTACTTAATTGGTCATTACAACCCTTTAGTCAGGATTACAGCCTAGATTGTCACACCACCTAGGACGGGACCTACAGTTTAATGTCGACACAACCAAAGTGTTTGAAAATAATGTATAAAGCCAGCTAAGTTCAAACAAATCAAATAAGCAGCCATGCATACATACATAATTGGGCATTACAAGTCTTTAGTCAGGATTGCCACCTGGATTCTCACACCACTTATGTTGTTTGCGTTAATTTTTATATCGGGTGATTTTTTAGCTATTATCTTTTTGGAAACACTGGTTTAAACAGCTCACGCACGTTTCGTGTTTTGTTTCACTGTCAAACATCTTCAGTTTGGTCTATAATTTAACCATGAATCGTCTTACAAACGAAGAACGCTTGCAAATCATTGAATTTTATTATCAAAATGCGTGCTCTGTTAAGAAAGTTCATCGCGCGCTTCTTCCATTTTATGGTGAATGGTGAGCGCTACCGTGAGATGATATTCAACTTTTTTTTGCCCAAAATGCAAAAGCTTGACTTGCATGACATGTGGTTTCAACAAGACGGTGCCACATGCCACACAGCACGCGTAACAATGGACTTGTTGAGAGGCGAGTTCGGTGAACATTTTTTTTCACGTTCGGGACCGGTCAATTGGCCGCCTAGATCGTGCGATTTAACGCCTTTAGACTATTTTTCGTGGGGCTATGTTAAAGCTCATGTCTATATAGACAAGCCCGCTTCAATTGACGCATTGGAAGACAACATGGAAGCATTTATTCGTGAGATACTGGCCGAAATGTTGGAAAGAGTATGCCAAAATTGGACTAAGCGGATGGACCATTTGAGGCGCAGTCGCGGTCAACATTTGCATGAAATAATCTTCAAACATTAAATTATATGGACCGTACTATCGATTCAAATATAGATTTCATGCATTTTTCTGAATTTTATGTGTTTTTTTTTTGAAAAATTTTCCTATAGCTCTTAAAAAATCACCCTATACATGATTGGCGGGACCTAGGATTTAAAGTCGACTCCAAACGATAGAATGTTTGAGACTCTTTTCATGGCATTTTTATTTTTCTCTTCGAGTTTTTGCCAGAAATCTGCTGAGAGGAAGTCGCCGAAGAAATATTTTTTTATATTTCGTTTAGTTGGAGATGACTGAACTGCGGGTTTGAACCGAGGCCTCACGTCTAAGCCATCACCGTACCTACTAGACCACGGCGACTACCAAATAAGCAGCCACCTTATGTAAATAACCCCTGAAGATAGGTAGCAAACATATGCTCCATTCGGTATTGTAATATTTAAGTGAAAATTGTATTTATATTCTTCGACGTTTTGTACTCTTCAGTTATGTTCTCTACTGTTTGTTGGTAGCTGCAACATTTCCCTCTTACTAGCAACCGCAATATGCGAATAGTTTCCTTTTCTTTTGTAAAAATTTTGCAATTTCAGCACAAAAAACAATTTCAAGATCAATTAGCAAGAACTTAAACAACAAATAAGATTCCAACAGCACTTCCAAGCAACAATTAAAAGGCCACAATGGTTCCAGAAGGGGTAACAATTTATAATTTCAACAATTACATGGCAAGTGAGGCATTTTATTTCACCAGGTGAAATAAATTTCTTAAGCCTTGTGAAAAACTTAATTAAGGCAACATTATTTTGTTAATAAAATATTCCTCTTTTTAATTTTTATTTTCGTAAAAATAATACAAGATTACCTTCATAATTTCCAGCATGGTCTTTGCTAAGCTTTTCATGGCAATATTATTTCAACACTCAGAGTTTTTGCCAGAAATCTGCTGAGAGGAAGTCGCCGAAGAAATATTTTCATATTTTCGTTTGATGCCTGACCTGGGATACGAACCCGGGCCTTCAGTCTAATAAGCCAACACACTACCTACTAGACTACGGAGATTACGGCGAAGAAATCTGTCGTTCGGAGTCGACTTTAAACTGTGGGTCCCGCCACTCATGTACAAAATTAACGCACACAACATAAGTGGTGTGAGAAGCTAGGTCGTCATCCTGACTGAAGGGTTGTAATGACCAATTATGTATGTGTCTTTGCTAAGAAGCTTTTTATTAAAAACCTTTCTAGTTTCCATAATTTTTTATCATATTTAAAGTGAATTTCTATTAAGAAAAGAGGAATTTTAAAATCAAATTTTGTTTTAAAACCTCCTGCATTAACTAATGCAACATGAGCAGCCAATCTGATGGTTAAACAATGCAACACATTCTCTATGGTTGGTTGCATAGTGGGTGGGACACATGCATGTGATTAAAAATATGCATCACAACACAATTTAAATCAATTACCATGCCAGGAGGCATGCATTTATTGTTAAAAAAAAACAGGATATGAGTCTTTATCCTGTTGACAAAAATTTCCAAAAGAAGAATAATGTTAAGTCAGTAAGACAGATGATGTTGGCCTAAGTACTGTGTCCATACAATCTATTGTACTCCTCTCATACTTTGTGGGGTTTCCCTATAATGTTTCTTCCAAGTCTATTGCCCTGACAAAGCTCAGGATGATGTTCGGTGTCAGCAATGCCAATTCCCTGCTCAGCACCTGATATGCACTCTGATGTTTCCTTCTGAGTTGCATTAATGCTTTACAGACCACTGGTCTAAGCGGTCGTTACAATTCTTTAGCCAGGATTACAACTCAGCTTCACACACCACTTATAATATGTATGTTAATTTTATCCATGGGTTGTGGAACCTACTGTTTAATATTGAGAAACTTTTCGGGCCAATTTTATTTATTCTCAGAGTTTTTGCCAGAAATCTGCTGAGGGCAGTCGCCGAAGAAATATTTTTTCATATTTCGTTTAGTTGAAGACATCTGACCTGGGATTTGAACCGAGGTCGCACGTCTAATAAGCCAACATACTGCCAACTCGAATACAGCGACTTCGTTGAGTATCAGAGAACAGCAATGAGTATTCAAAACGATGAGTAGATTCGAGTCATACTTATAATTTCAGCTACTTATACGCATTCATACTTATTTTAATATCATTCGCATACTACTCATATTCAAAGTTTGAAGTACTCATCGTACTCATACTTAACAATACGTATGATGTTGTTGATTTCGACTCTCCATGACTCAACGTATACACGAAGCACAAAATAAAGTATGATTCGAGTACGAACACTACAATACTCACAAGAAGGTTGTGTGTTTGCTTTGCTTGCTGTCTTTGTCTTTTCTTTCTTCTTTGTTTGTAAATGCAACAACAACTAACACTGAAAATTTTGATGAATGATTCGAATCACTCGAATCATTTATGAGTATTATAAGTATTTTTCTAAATTTATGAATCTGAATGAATAGGCGTATGAATCAAACATATTTCGAATGTTATGGGTTTGATGTCAACGTTGTACTCATACTCATTGCAACTTGTACTTATAAATCAATGTTGTAGTGAGTACGAATGAATCAGAGTAGTTGAATTTCAATACTGTTGACTCACTCATACTCAAAATTTCATGAGTACTTATGAGTAGCGAAAAAACGATTCATTGCTGATCTCTGTTGAGTATACATTTCTGATCCAAACTGCGGCATTTCAACCTGGTCTGTTTGCTCATTACCAAGAATTCCCGCATGACTTGGGTTCCACCAGGCTAACATAACGTATTACAAACTAGTTCATTATAGCGGGCACTTGGTGCCTTATATTGGACATCTTGTTCTCATTATAAATAACTTTTCAAATGTTGTAATAAATTTTTGCAAAAAAATTTCAAACAATTGCAATTTATTTTAAAAACAAAAATATACATAAACAAACAAAAATAAACGAATAAATCTTAAGATTTTAAAACAACACATCAAAACACTGCAAGACAATTGGTATTCAAATGAAATTATGATCACAAGCATTTCGTAATCATTTTTCTGTTATGTACGCAGCGAGTAAAAATATTTCGATAACGGTATGTAATTAGTGCCGTTAGTTTATTTTTAGAACTGTTTTTTTAAAAAGAAAGAAAAAAAAGAAATCATTTCATAAATAGAAAATATTTTCTTGGCATCAGAAGCCATAAACAAATTGCCCAAAAAATAACCACAAGATTTTTAAGAGAAATTATTTTCAATTTGATTTCATTTTTATAAATTTTGTTTTGTTTGTTTTATAAAATTTATTTATAAAAATAAATTTAAAATTTAATTTCATTTTCAATTCAATTGCACTTGAGGCAGACAAAGTTAAAAACAGAAAAAAATAGAAAATTTACCAGCAATTTTTTTTGTAAGGTGAAGTGAGTGTTTTGAGTGCCTTATGACAGTCGGCAATATATGTATCTGCGGCTTTTGTTAAATACTAATTTGAAATTTTAATTCTTTTTTTCAAATTAATTCAACATAAGCCATTAAACAGTTGAATAATTATTTTGTATAATTTTTTTTTTGCTTTTCATGAATATCTGCACGCCAAATGCAAATTGCAAATGCAAATCCCTTTTTAATACATTTCTGACAGTCATATCTGATAAAATGAATTAATTTTTATTAGTTATAATAGGTTTCTCATTAACGGCTGTTTATTTTTACATTCAAATAAAACAAAGTATGTGTGACATATCATCGTAATTTTTTATTCGTTTGAAAGACGTGGGTCATTACATCATCGTTCAAATGTCCATCACAGCTTCTCTAGGTGGAAAGCATCAAAAATGTGCAATTGTCCATGACTTGGCATGGGTTGGTTATGTTATTTTGGCTAAGGCCATACATTTTTAAAGGTTTTTTTATTGAATTTGTAATCCTTTTCGCAGTTATCCTTAGTTTTGTTTAATGCTTCCCACAATACATTTTCGCTATAGTGTCCTGCACATTGCTATTTTGTTTGGTAAACAGCTTGTTGATTACAGCTGATGGTAAGCAGATTTCTTCTTGTTGTTTTTATTGTTCCAACATGGAGCAGACGAATTTAAAACAAACACGCTGTTATTAAAACTAGGAAAACAAAACATCTTATACAGAGCAACAGGCACTAACAACACATGCAAAAACGAAATTTACTTTTTACTCACTCTTCTGTTGACCAAACACCCGGGGGTTGGGGCGAGAGAGGGATAAGTTTATCAAAGAATTTCTGTTTATTTAAGCCGCCACCTGAAACAAATGGTTGATTAATGAATTTCTCACATACTTTTCCTGCTCTCTGGTAGACAGGTAGGCGAAACAAATGCTGTGTTAGCTTTTGGTTCAAGAGTTGTGTTGATTAGAACTTATGTGAGCAATGTTCTAATGACGGCAATTAATTCTCACATTTTATTGCATCTAATTGAAGCTCTTTAATTTTAAAGGCATGGAAATAATTTAATTTGTAATTCAGGTACTTATTAAATTTTAAATCACTTCAAAATAGTTTTAAAATGTAATGTGGTAAGAGTGTTGCTATTGTATGAATAAATGAATCAACAGGAGTTAAAGAGAATTAGAGGCAAACAGAACTTTTTGTTGATTATGCGTATAACTATCAAGAAATAATCTAGGGTTGAGGTTGATCTTTCGACAGTTCACTGTAAATTCCAGCTACAAAATTTGGATTGTCTCGATCTTAACATGTAGATTCCGTGCGTATGAGAATGAATCGTCAGAACACATTCTTGGAAGCTGTGAGGAATTAATATATATCAGATGCAAGAATGCAAGGCTGGGAACTGGCATTGTTGAAACAGAGCAGCATCCTAAAGCTTGTCCAATAAGCTTGGAGCAGACTTTTTCTCAAAGTAAATTTCTACGATTTAGAAGCATTGTTGTGGCTCTAAACGCTCCAGCATGACTTGAAAAGCTAACACAGTTTAACACTTCAGTTGTCAAACCATAGTAATCGATAACAGTAATGCTAATGAAACTAAAATTCATACTAGATTATGTTTATCTAATCGGGAAATGTGGGATTACAAGTGTGTAATAATGATGTGGCTTAACATTGTATGAGTCCCTATACGCGTATCTGTCCTAATCACGGGCATATTAGTTTAGTTGGCAGACTCCCGAGTAACGTTCTACTTAGGCCAGTGGTCTGTAAAGCATCAATACAACTCAGAAGGATACATCAGAGTGCATATCAGGTGCTGAGCAGGGAATTGGCATTGCTGACACCGAACAGCATCCTGACGTTTGTCAGGGCAATAGACTTGGAGAATACTTTATAGAGCGACCCCATATAGTACGAGGGAAGTGCAATTTATTGCATGGTTCTTTGCCGTAATAATTATAATTACGGAATAGGCATCACGCCGATTGTGATGCCACATATGCTTATGTAACCCAGAGACCAAATAATATCCAAAGGAACAATTTTTGCAAGCAAATTTTAGAGAGAAAATAAAATAAGCCAGTTCGTATTTAAGAATCTAACTCGAACGCCAATTATATGGACCACTATACTTCTGTTCTTCTGCTCAACCATAAATTCTATGATAGAAAAACAAAAACAAAAAAAAATCTTTTTCAGCATGTCATAACGCTGTTGTTGTTTTAAGCCATGTGGTTTCCATCATGTCACAACTGATGGATTTTCTGTTTTATTTTTGCCGCACGGTTCAATGCTGAAGAAAACGGTCATCATTTTTCAACTGACATTAAACAGAACTCATATGCGGTGGTACTTAACAAAACAATTCATCTCTGAAAAGAAAGATAATTTTTTTTATGATTCTTTTGCATATAAAAACGATTTTCCTTCTTTTGCTCTTGAAATTTTTATGGCTGATGATGTAAATGATGATGTTAATGGCGGCCATGTAGCTGCTCAGGAAAGAAGAAAAAAAGCAAAAACAAGAAGAAGAACAATTGCATCTGCAGCCAGCCCATAGACAACTACGCAGGGCTTTTTCTTTAATTTACAAAATGCTACAATAAAACACAATAACAACAACGACAACGAATATAAAGAGAAGAACGAAATAAATTTCAGTCATGAACTCAAAAAACTTTAACCTTCACTAAGTTGCCTGCTACATAGGAGGGAGAGGCGTCTAGGTGTGCTTGCTTTCTTGGCTTAAATTCAAAATATTGAGGCAGAGGAATTTATGGCCATGAAAACCTTAATATTTTAAAGTCGCAAGACATGGTAATTAAACGTAACTTTTTGCAAAAATTGTGCAACTAATATTTGCAAATTTTTATTGGAATTTTAAATTGCGAGGGAAGAAAAGAAATTTTATAATTTTTTCATTCCAAGCTATTCGCAGCATCGGATCTGTTCTATGAATGGCACGTACTTGTTCGATTATTAACTAAGTAAAGTAAATCACATTTCTAGATCATATAGTCTATACGAGTTATATTCGTGTCTAATAATGGTTTAGGGACGGGAACGGTATACAGTGGTACATTAATGAACAGTCAGAATGCGAACAGTCGAACAGTCGAACACTCGGCTTATTTGAGACTAACACGAAAATACGATGGGTCTAACTGGACAGGCTGAACCAGATACATAGGTAGGGGAATAATTCCATCCCCAGTTAGATTCGAGGTCATGCGCTCACAATGAGAAGGCAGATAAGCTTGCGAGGAGGGGAATATCCAAGACACTGATGAAATCAGCACTTTTCTGTGAAAAGGAAAATGACGTTTGGACGGAGTGCAAGACGGGGTGAGGCTGGAACTCGCCTAAAGAGTTTGAGAGAATCTAAACTTTAGTTGTTAAGTCATAAGTAGACTGAGGATAATAATGTCCTTTTGACTGCTCAAATAACTATTGTTCGAAAGAGGAATCACCTGTAGCGTAATATGTGGACTCTATGATAAGGAGAATGAACAATTAGTCCACATATTTAGAACCTGTGTAGTTTAAATGAATCTCAAAAGGAAATACTTAATTGCGTATCATGCAGTCTGAAGTTTGTCAGGCCAACAAGATTGGGGGAAACATTATAGGAACTCGTTATATAGATTAAGGGCCATCCAATAAATTGTTTAGTAACAGATATACTAGGAAGTAGTCTCACGCAGTATTTCAATAGTTTTGTGGAAAGATCTTTGAATGGCTTTACATAATATCCCAAAAAAAGATCAGAGTGTAAACGATCGTAAAAATTACGTATCATGTATGTGTTGCACATTCGGATTATCCAATCGGCAGTATACGTCAACCAGATAAGAATGATCAATCTCTGTACAATATTTGCAAATAAAACTCTTTAATTTGGATTATGGACTAGGTTCTCATACCAACCATGTTGGGCCAGTATTCGTAAGTTAAAGGCGAATCTGTACAACAGATTTGTAAAGCTCTTTGGTTCAAACGTGTTTTAGAAGATTGTTGAGAAGTATGAGAGCACAATGTTAAAGTCCCTGTAGTCTAGTACGTAGTGTATTGGCTTAGTAGACAAGAGCCCGTGGTTCAAACCCCAGCTCAGACATCTCAAATAAAATGAAATAAAAAATATTTATTTCGGCAACTTTCTCTCAACAGTCCTTTTGCAAAAACTCTGAGAGTAAATAAAATTGTCACTGAAAAGTATCTTAAATCTGTCATACGGAGTCGATATTAAACACAGGGTGCCACCACTCCTAATTAAATTAATACACACAACATGGATGGTGAGAGAAGCTAGGTTGTAATCCTAACTACAGTGTTGTAATCACTAAGGAAGTAGTTATGTAAGTAAGCTGAGAAGACGTCGCCGAAAGAAATATTTTTTATTTTTAAAACGTCAGAACTATTTTTTTGAATTCTCGAGCCTTCGTTTAGTAAGCTAACAGATTTCTCAGTAGATTAAGGTGACCACCAATTACCAATACAATTTAAATTCAAATGATTTTGGAGACTACGCGACCCCTTGTTTTACTTTGGAACCAATTTAAGATTGGTTGTGAGATTTTAATTGTTTTTGGCAAATTTTATTATGATTAATTAATTTTCTTTATTTTTCTTATATTTTTATTCTATTTAGCCGTTGAAAAATGTGAAAAATGATGTAGTGAAATGAAATGATGTTCAAATAAAAATATTTGTTTTGTTTTTTTCCACATTCTTTTCCAGTGAAATTAAATTTAAACAAATTATTAACGAAATGCCATAATAAATCAAAGTCACACGGAGAATGCAAATAAAAAATGCGAAATAAAAATATTTTTGGAAAAATTTTCATATTTTTTAAATAGTCTTCCCCGACATGACTTTGAACATCTTTGGACATGAAATACATCGCTTTTTTGTTCCAGTTATCCACCTCTAATTTTATCCTTTAAATCTGCCTGGATGTCTCCCAATTCCCCAAAGCATGATGGCGAAACTGTAGGGTCTTTAAAGAAATCCAAAGTGAGTGGTGCATGCAACGTTAATAATCTCAACTTTTATTCCTTTAACGCTGTTCTTGTGTATTTTTTTTTTTAAATTCAAATTGTTTATTGGCCTCTGGCCAAAATACCGTAACAGTACAACAATTAAATACAAAACATTTAACAAACGTTTGTTTATGGCTTAAAATCAAGCAAAACTAACGAAACGAAAAACAGAAAATTTTCACGAACGTCGTAAATGCCATTACATTAAATATGAAGGGAAAAATAAACTGAAGAAGGACAAGGACTTGTTGTCATTACAACTTACAACAATTGTAATACGAAATGCAAACAAATATTTGATTGGATTATTCAGCAATTATTTAAATGAGATTTTATTCCTCTTACAAAGTATTCAAGGTGTGGATAGGGTGGCCGTTGAAACAGTGGGCATATTCGGCAATTTATGTGCGGTAACTTCAACTTCCTCCAACTCTTTTCGGAGTTCCATATGCCACAATTTTGGTTATTAATATAACCACCAAAAGAGAAGTGAGCTTCACCGCTGAAGAATACGTAAAATTAGTTGAAACTCTCTACGAAAGTGGTGATTCAAATCTGACCGTTTTTCGAACGTTATAGGATGATTGTGGTCGTCATAATCATGCTGAGCAAGTAAATGTGAAGAGATTTAAAAGTAATACAGACGCGGTTTGTAATGTGAATCATGCCGATGTTAAGCACACATACATACCAGACATCAGCAAAGAGTATTCAAAAAGATGAGTATAATCGAATCATACTCATAATTTCTGATATTTATACGCATTCATACTTATTTTAATATCATGGAACCTCTACTCATATTCAAAGTTTGAAGTACGCATCATATTCATACTTAACAACACGTATGATGTTGTTGATTTCGACTCTCCATGACTTAACATCTACGAGAATCACAAAATAAGTATGATTAGCGTATGAACACTAAAATACTCACTAGAAGGTTGCGTGTTTGCTCTGCTTGCTGCTCTGTCTTTTTTGCTTATGTGTCTGTTTTGTTTTTTTGTAAATGCAAAAACAACTAAGACTGTAAATTTTGGTGAATGATTCGAACAGTGGCCTTACGTGTAATGAGCCAACATACTACCTACTAGACTGCGGCAACTATAATGCCGATGTAAGCATTGCTGGTTATTCGAACAAAATGTCGTTTGTTTAGTCTACTATACCCTGTCCTAGGATGATAGAATTGCCGTCTGTTTTGGGTATATTGGTAAAGAATTTTGCTTGTTTCCCACTCTTTCTGAAGGAGTGGCCGTACCTAAACTTCCAATAACGTTTGTTGTTGTTAACTTCTTTGTGTGTCAGGGGCCCGTTGGATTCCATGTGGATCATTTGAGTAGTCTTAAAACCTAACAATTTTTAAAGTTTGAAAACCAAGATGAGTAAATTAAGTATTTTTTTAAGTCTTTCCCCCGTATAGGGTTTGCGGTCAATCACATTAACCACCGCATTTCATTATTCTGATTTATTTATTATTTATTAATGCAGTTGTAGTTTACAGTTCAATTACGTTGCCACTCTATATTAAACAAAAAAATACGAGCTTTTCTGTGACGTCACTTAGAAAAACTAATACACCGTAAAAGAAACGAATGCAATAAAAAACACAGACTTTCATTCCTTAACATAAAACACATGCGCACAAATAACCCGCACATACCAATACCAATACACTCATTCAAGTATGAAATACTCGAGCATTCAGCCGCTTGAGTACAATAATGGTGAAAAGAAGAAAACTATTGCGTGTGTGTTGGTATGTGTAAATGTGAAAATTGTAAAAAGCTTAACAGAATTTAGTTTTTCTTTTGACTTTTTTGTTTTTATTTTGTATTTGTTTTGTGCATTAAATTTTCTATAAAAATTTTATGGAAAGTTCAGTGCAACGCGGACATTGGCCTCTTTAGCAGGTCGACATAGTGAAACGCTTGAAATATTTTTTTTTTTTCGCTTGAAATGATGAAAGTCTAAAGAAAACAAAACAAATGTGGCAATAAAATATAAAGGAAATGTAAAGAAATGAAGCAAAAACAACAGCAATTATAAACGTATGGTTTTTCATTTTATTTTTACAGTAACAATTAGAGGGAAAATTACATCAAAAACGAATACATGTAACGCATCAGAAGTGAAGTGTAAAAACTATACGGGCAGTTTACTTTTAAAAACCAAGAGGAACTAAAGAGACAACAAAAAATTTTTTTTCTAAATTTCAGTGAGTGAGCATTTCTTGTAAAACGTTAAAAAATGGAAAATCACTTAAGAACCAAATTCCTTTAAAACTTAAAACATCCTTTATGGGCTTTAGATTTTCTTTTATTAACGACTTCACTCAATTAACCACGATGAAATTTTTTTTTTTAAATGCTGCTATTAAATACAGTTTAAAGCAAGCAATAAACCGTTAAATAACTGAAAACCAACCTAAAAATTATAAAAATTACAACCGTAAACAGGCTTTCAGTAATGATTTTTTGTTCAAAAATGATCTACCGCGCTGGTGCTCGTTGGTCACATTGTTGCATGAGGGTTTGAAGAACACAGGATTGATTATGCACAGACCATTATACTGTATATTTATGAAAATTTCCCTTGAAAAGCTGTTAACCTCATTATTGAGCACTATAACCGTCTGATATGTAGTTTCAATAAGATGGTGCTACGATAAAAAAACGTCCAGACAAATGAGTGCTGACAAATAAGTGTTTGATAAACTTATAAATATACGTGGTCTCTTGTGCTATGCAACGTTTAACGTGTTAAAACTGAATCTTTGTTTTTTTTTTTCATGGATCACTGATCTACGCCTATCAGTTCACCACTGAATCAGAGATCAGCAATGAGTATTCAAAAAGATGAGTAGAATCGAATCATACTCATAATTTCTAATACTTATACGCATTCATACTTATTTTAATATCATGGAACCTCTACTCATATTCAAAGTTTGAAGTACTCATCATAAGAGAACCTGATGGAATAGAGAGGGTATACACCAGAGATCAGCAATGAGTATGCAAAAAGATGAGTAGAATCGAATCATACTCATAATTTCTGATACTTATATGAATTCATATTTATTTTAATATCATACTCATACTACTCATATTCAAAGTTTGAAGTACTCATCATATTCATACTTACCAACACGTATGATGTTGTTGATTTCGACTCTCCATGACTCAACATCTACGAGAATCACAAATTAAGTATGATTCGCATACGAACACTTAAATACTCACTAAATGGTTGTGTGTTTGCTCTGCTTGTTGCTCTGTCTTTTTTTTGAAAAGTTATGAATAATAAAGTTATGAATCTAAATAAGTAGGCTTACGCATAAAACATATTTCGTATGAGTTTGATGTGAACGTTGTACGCATACTCATTGCAAACTGTACTTATAAATCAACGTTGTAGTGAGTACGAATGAATCAGAGCAGTTAAATTTCAATATTGTTGACTCACTTATATTCAAAATTTCTTAAGAGTAGCGAAAAAACGATTCATTGCTGATATCTGCACTGCAAGAATCATGTTTAAATAGAAACTAAAGCCAGTTAACCAGCAAGTTTTACACTTTCTTTCAGTAAAATATTCAAATTATGTTGTTGTCTAAAAATAATTAAAAAAAGTAATAAAAAACCAAAGCAATTCAACAATCGAAATCAAATAAAATCTTTCAATTTATTTGATTACAATTCAATTAAAATTAATCCAAGCACTTTGCTTCAAACCAAAGCAAATAAACTTCCTTTTATTTCAAATACTTGAGAAAGGAATTGAATTGAATACGGACTAACAGAGCCGTATACATTAAAATAAATTGAAATATTGACAAAAGAACATTCAACCATTAAAACAATCAAGCAAACTACAATTTGTCAACGATTTTCTTTTTATCTTCAGCAGCTGACGCTGTCTATATTGGATTGTGGCCACAATAGAAAACATTAGAGACAGCAGCAGCAGTCCAACTAAAAAAAAAGTCCCCCACATACAGGTTAGTATCAGTTCTTTGTGTTTCTGTTTTTTGTTTGGATTTGATTAATTTATTGTCCCTTAATTGTGCTATTAATTCAGTTGACATTTTCCTTGTGACATGTTCGCGCTCGTGTTTTTTTTTTTTTTCAATTTCCAAGTGCTGTTCAAATGTTCGAATCTGACCTATAAAAAGGTAGGGGGAAAGAGAATTATTTTTTTAAAACCAGGAAAAGAGTCACAACTTAATGGTAGAACATCGAATTGTAATCATTTTCACTTTGTTTAAAAAGAAATCTAACTCCTAGAACAGTACAATCAAAATCTGTTGTTTAAGCTCCCCCGTAATTCCCATTCACTAAAACAATTTTTTAGGTTTTTGAACTCTCATTAGCAAAAAAGAGTTCACAACCAATAATCATGGTTTTGCTGTCCGTTAAGCTTAAAGGCTCACATAAAATTAAGAAAAATGTTGTCATTAAATGATGATTTTTTTATGGGCCGTCCTTGTAAATACTTATTAATGTTAATAGACTCCAAATACATATACAAGGCCATGTACACTATACACATGTACCTAATTACACACATTAATTGTAGGAAAATCCTTAATTAAGTGTACATTAAATTAATGACTCTTAATATTATGGCTTGGGTAGGTATTTGAAGCTGGACACTCATTTTGGGTAATTAAAAGGAGTACGTGCTCCAGATTTGCTTGCGTAAACAAATCGTGATACGTTCTATTGATTTTCTCTTAGTCGCATACCTTTAAGTGAACAGGAGGTAATTAAAATTGTTCTGCCTTTTTAGCTACAGACTAAATATCGTCCTTAATTAAGTACAAATTAAACTAAAGGGTCCGCAGAATAACTTGTTTTTTTTTGAAAATGCTATAAGAAAAAAAAACTACTGAATATTTTCTCAAATTTCTTTTTTTATTTGAAAGTACAATCCTTCCGGTTAATAATGGAAAATAATTTCATTCAAATGGCTGCCTCGGCTGGCCATGCAGTAGCCTACACGATCGGTCCAATTTTTAAGCACTTTATCGATTTAACACCAATGGCTTCACGAATATTGTCCTTTAAAGCGTCAATTGTCTCTGGCTTGTCGGCGTAACACTTATCTTTGACGGCACCCCACAAATAATACTCCAACGGTGTCAAATCGCAGCTCCGAGGTGGCCCAATTATGCCTCTGGACCAAAATCCACACCAAACAGTGATTCGTTTTGGATGCGTCGGCTTTTCAATGTATGCGTGCGGGTTTTCTGTGCCCAAATGCGACAATTTTGCTTGTTTACATACCCGCCAAGATCAAAATGAGCTTCATCTGAAAAGATGATTTTTTTTGCCAAAATCGGCATCTTCTGTAAGTCGATCGCAGGCCCACTTTACGAAACGAAAACGCATAAGGAAGGATTGTACTTTCAAATAAAAAAAGAAATTTGAGAAAATATTCAGTAGTTTTATTTAAAGCATTTTCAAAAAAAAAAAGTTATTTGGCGGACCCTTTAGAATTATTGCATAACAAAAGAACACATCAAAATATACAAAGTCGCCGTAGTCTAGTAGGTTCAAACCCCAGGTCAATCATCGAAACGAAAATATGAAAAAATATTTCTTAGGCGTCTTCTTCTCCGCAGATTTTTGGCAAAAACTCAGAGATTACCTTAAAATTGCCATGAAAAGTTTCCCAAAATTTTTTCGTTCGGAGTCGTCTTTAAACTGTAGGTCCCCGGCACGCATGTATAAAATTAACACAAAAAACATAAGTGGTATGAGAAGATAGGTCGTAATCCTGCCTGAAGTGTTGTAATGATCAATTATGTATGTAAGTTATGTATGTACTCAACCATGCCATTAGAAAAGTTGTCTATTTTGACCGATGATATGGGTAATGTTGGCTTTGAGAATCTCTGTTATATGTCATACATCTGCGACCTAAGAAAACCCCACAAGAAAACGTAGACAAAACGCATGATCTTGATGGCCATTTCACATCACCTCTACGTAAGATGACAATGCCCTCAAACCTCCTGTTCAGAAAATGCAATGTGTCATAAGCTGTGTGGCACAAGTAGTGCAGTTGTGTTGAAACCACATGCCGTTGGTGCCCTTATCGTACATGTCAGGCTAAAAGAAGTTAATAATCAGTGACCTATAGTGCTCGCCACAGATTGTAATACCCTGGCACATGTCGTATTCACAAAATTAAGAACCTATAATGTCCTCAGTCCAAATTCCACATCAAACAGTGACTTTCTTGATATGCATTGAGTGCTCTTGCATCTCAAATGGATTTTTAATGTCGCAAGTTCAACATTTTCCCTTCTTTATGTATCAATTCACCAAAAACTGGCCCTCATCGCTCAAAATTAGGGTCAGTTGCCAACTGTTCCTGAATCCATTTAAAAAACATACGTCGCTGTCTATGGGTTACTGGATCTGTTGAATTTTTTTACGGGTGACCCAAGTCGCGATGTAAATAACATCCATTCATACATACATAATTGATCATTACGACCCTTCAGTCAGAATTACGACCTAGCTTCTCATACCACTTATGTTGTGTGTGTTAATTTTTATACATGAGTGTCGGGACGTACATTTTAAAGTCGACTTCGAATGACAGTTTTTTTTTTTTGAGAAACTTTTCATGGCAATTTTTATTTACTCTCCGAGTTTTTGCCAGAAATCTGCTGAGAGGAAGTCGTGGCAGAAAATTTTTTCCTATTTCGCTTTGTTGGAGATATCTGACCTGGGGTTTGAATCGTGGCCTTACGTTTAATAAGCCAACACACTACCTACTAGACTACGGCGACTTCTGTAAAATAACGTTTTGACGAAATCACCGCACAACTGAAATCAAAAGAAAAGGATAAAAATGCTAAACAACACACACAGGTGCAAAACAAAAAGTAAGAGTTACAAATATCATCAACAGGTGTCGTGGTATTATGGTGAAACCATTGTCTCCGGGAGTGAAGAACATTCTAAACAGTAAACACACATAAGCTACTATACTAATACATTTATTGACACACACACACCAAGGCAGCACACTGCAGAGCGAAATACTGAAATTAAAAAAGGGAGATATAAGGGAAGGAAAGCCTAGGGTCAGAAATAAATCAAAAAATACTAGAGCAGGTTACAAATTTTAAGGGTGGATGCAAAAGTTTATGGTTAAATCAACACTAACATTATAGTTAAACACTCTATTTGACTGTTTAATAAGTTGTGGGTTACTTTGCTTAATTGCAAACATCCTCAGAGATTACTCACCATCCTAAAATATTAGCTGATCCTTGGTCTTTTAGTGAGAAATGAAAATTCGGGTGTTTTTTTTGGGCGTCACGTGACATGAAAAGGATGAATATTTTTTTCACAATTTTTTTTTTATTTAAGCTGCGGTTTCTCTCTTCTTTGCGGTTATTTTTTCACAAAATACCAGCGTAAACCACTTTCATTTTGGCTGCATAAAAAAGTTTTTTTCTCACTTGTTTGATGTTCAACATTCTGTGTGTGTCACCATATGGACCCATACGGTGTGTAAACATAAGCAGACACAATTTTTGCAAATGGCCATGGCCATAGAAGTACCATTAGAACTAATATGGTTTTGCCGGTAACAACGTGGCTTTATTTATTGAAGCAATTTAGTTCAAGAGGGCAGATAAGATAACCCAGCAAGCATTTGCAGTACAGAACGGTTTAAAACGGAACATTACCCCATTAAAAATGGATATGTGAAGGTAAAGTTTAAAATGAAGCTTAAGTTATAAGGAATTCGACTCTTAGGTATCATGGGCAGGAAATATGCAGCACTTTTCGAAAAATTTCATATGATTTCTTCACTACTTATCTGTCTCTAGGTAAGGACTACCAAGGCAGTGTTCTTGCCTTCATTCTGTCATTCAAACCCATATCTTTTCCAAATTATTAGCCAACGAGCAGCTGATTTTATAAAAGATTCGTTTGACTTATAAAAAATAATTTTTTTTTCTCTTCTAACCACAAAAGTCAAATAATTTTACAGCCACTAAAATGCCTTGTTAGTAATTAAAAAATGTGAATGAATTTTTCTAATTTTCACTAACGCCTTTGGCTACAATTACAGCCGGGATTAAAAGATTTCAACCCTTTTTTAGTAATAAAACATTCACAGAAATTAAGGCGTTCGCCATAAAAAAAAATCAAATCAAAACATTTTTTTTTTTTCATTTTCACCAACAAGTCCATATGTTTCGTACAGATAAACAAATACAAACAAGCGTATGTATACATACATACAAAAAACAAGTGTAATATGCCTAAAAGCATGCACACAATAATACCCACAACATGAAAATGGTGGTTTTTAAAATACAAATACAGTCTCTCTCTCTCTCTCTCTCACACACATTTTTAAGCAGTCATGCTTACAGATACGGCAATGTGGCTTAAGGGAGTCTAGAGAAAGAATAATGAGGGTTTGGGTTGCAAAGAGCATAAAATAAAAATCTAAAATAGGAAAATGGAAAAAGGGGACAAATGTGCTTCAAAAATAATGCTCAACCTGATGGAAACGAAATTTTTCAACAACATTTTGCTTAAGGACAACAAAGTTGAGGAATAATTTGGAAAAAATTGATGAGAAAAACGAAACAGGATATTTGCAAAAAGAATGCCAGCCTTTGTGTTCAGGGTGGAAATGTTTGTATGTGTTATTATTATGATGGAAAAAATTATGGATTTTCAGATTTTCAAACTCTTTTAAAAATCCATTGAATTTATGGCGCCTTTATGTTCGTATATTTATCATGAATGAGAGGAGGAGAAAAACCTTTTCTGCAAATTGATTTCCTTTTTGTATTGTTATCGACAGGAACACACAAGCCACAGGTGAATTTCCTTTTCGAATATGGCCATGATGCTTATTAACATGGCTTTAAAGCAACAATTGAATGGGAAACTGGGATACTGGGATGAAGAAAGAATTTTATTGCAAAACCATCAGAATTATTCGAGGGTGTTAAATGGATTTAAACAAAAATTTTTTTCTCTTTTCAAGTTTTGTCAAGTTTCTGTCAAGTGTTTGACTAAACAGTTAAGTAGAAAATCGTATATTATGACGTAGTATATCACAGTTTAACAACAATTTCGATAAGACTCCATTTAATTGTGTCTACAGCACACATTGAATACCTGGGAGTGATAATCGATAACAAATTGAACTTTAAACAGCATGACGAATTCGAAATACTGCCCTTACGAATAGCAAACTCTGTTGCCACATATGGCTCTACCATCTGTAATGGATCATTACATGTACATCAAGAACATATGCGTAGTAATGGGCATAATCCCAGCGGCTATATATGTAGTTCGAGAGTTTAGGAACATTTACAATGCGAACAGAAAAGAAAAAAGTTGCAGTACAAATGTAATCGAAAAATCCAAAGCAGATGGCTAAACCGCAATCATAACTCAGTTTTAATGGAACATAAAGGATACAGGACAAGGATATAGGCGCCCTAGTCTAGTAGATAGTGTGTGGGCTTATTAGACGTGAGGCCTGAGTTCAAATCCCACGACAAACATCTCCAACAGAAACGAAATATGAAAAGAAGTATTTCTTCGGCGACTTGCTCTCAGCAGATTTCTGGCACAAACTCTGAGAGTAAAAGTTTCCATGAAAAGTTTCTCAAAAATCTGTGGTTCGGAGTCGACTTTAAACTGTAGGTGCCACCACTCATTTATAAAAATTAAAGCACCCAACATAAGTGGTATGAGAAACTAGGTCGTAGTCCTGACTAAATGTAATGTAATGACTAATTATGTATGTATGTAAAGTAAAAGGGACGAGGATTTGCAATACTCTCTGTCAGTCAGTTAGTTTAAATTTAATTTTTCTTTTTCACAAATTAAGTTTGAAAAATAACGTTACAAAACAAAACTTTTACCATGAAACGTTTATCAATTGTCCACCTTTTATTCACCTTCTTTCAACATCTCTTCCGTTTGCCCACTTTCTACTACAGCTGTCCTAGGTATACCCTCTCTAGTCCATCAGATTCTCTTCCTTAATTGTTGTTGTTATTTTTGTTTTACAACACTTAATCGATACTGTCATTTTTATCGATTTTCTCACATAAGGATAAAACGCAAAAAAACAAAAAAATTAAAAAAGTTTGTCTCTTTGCTAACCATTTCAATACATTTGATGGGCCAATAAATGGTTTTTATTTCACATCGTTTTTCTTTTCCTTTTCCTTTTTTGCTGATCTATTTTTAGCCTCACTTTTTTCATTTTTTGTAGACTTAACAGATGTTTAACAGATGTAAAGGCTTTATAATAATAAAAAGGGGATTGGGTTGGATTGGTTACAAACGAAGCCCAAAAAAAATGGAAAAATAAGATACTGGATACAGCACAGCACAGTAACAATTTTAGTTGAAACATAGAGAAACAATAAAAATTCTGTGGCCAAAGGGGAGTGGGAAGAAGGAAAATAACAACAACAGCAATTATTGTTATTCGCCTCAATTTAGTTTTCCATGTCACTAACAGCAATGCGATATAAATTTTATTTGTTTTTGTTGTTATTATTTATAGCAGGGGGGTTAGGGGTATCAATAAAATTGGTTGACAAAATTCATGGCCTATTTATGACAGGCTAATGGCAATAAAAGATAAGAGAATATCGGGATTGTCAAAACAAAAGAAAATTCGTTTATTTAATGGAATGGTTTTTTGGTGAATAAAAGTTAAAAAGATGTCAATAAGCACTGAAAAAGGCTTACAAAGCTAAAACTTTAAATGGTTGTTTTTCATGCAATGAAGATGTGGAAGAATAGTCCCGCAAAGTCTGATTATTTTACTTCATTCAACAGCGTAATCTCCTGTTATGCGAGCATCAGGAAGAGATTAGAAGCGTTCACAAGCTTTATAAACCGTTAGGAATACGTCACATGCCCCTTAATAATCACTGAAGACATGGCAATCTTCATTAAAAACTCCAAGAAGAATATGTGAAAGCCCTCTAGTCTTTTCCCTAAAGACCTGCAGATTTGTTAATCTTACTGAGTGCCCAAGTAAGGTTTGGTCCTTTGGACGAAAATCTACGCAGTAAAAATGTCAACGAAACGGACTTATAATCTTGGGTTAGAAACCAACGAACTTGATGTATCAAAATCAACTAAACTCGATTATTGGAAAAAGTACTTGTAAGGAAGCCTTGTTTGAATGGTGGAACAATCAAGTATTCTTTGATATTAATAAGACAACAAATAAGCCAGAGGTGATTAGCTTTAAGTAATGCAGGGAAATATAGAGAACGAATAGGAAATTGAAATACAATTCATACGGTGTCCCCAGACAGAATTCTTAAGGCTTAGGTTGGATTCCAAGAGGGCAAATAATTTATTGAATTGTGGTTGTTGATACTATCCTTCTTGGGTGATAAACTGTCGGGGATTCCACTATCCCCAAGCATATTGACCTGACACACCTCAGCATGCTACTTGATGTCAATAAGGACAATTTTCTGCCCTTGCATTTCAAGTGCAAGATGTTTCCTTTAGGGAATCATTAAAATATCACAGGTTCCAAGAATATTCTCTGTTCTTTCATTTTCAACGTCATAGCATCTATATATTGAGTTCTTGACAATCTTCGTTCTGAATATGTGTACATACTGTTACGAAAATGGAAATGGTGTTTTTGCTCTTACATCGTTTAACATTAAAATTATAAACAAACGCTACAAAAACAAAAACAATGAACTTGTTTACATGATAAACGAGTAAACAAAAATATACCAACAAATACAGTATAAAAAAAGATAAACAAGTAAACAAAAATGCAACAACAAACACTGCAAGAATAAATGTAAACAAGAAAATACAACAACATCAATAATGAAACAACGATGCTTCATTCGGCTTCAAGAACATTGATCAGACTGTTTACGTTGCCATATAAAAGGCAAGACAAAGCAGACGACTGAGTTGTAAAAGTTCAATCAGTTATGTGTGAAGACGCTGTGTGTTTCAAGAGAATAATCGTGGTTTGAAAATCTCTGTTACAAAGATCTTTCGAACAATTGTCTAATAATTGTTATTGTTTATGTAAAAGAGTGCAAAGAGAAATAACAGACAAATTAATTGTTGTCGTTTACATCAAGTTATGAACAGTGGCACACAGAATTGTGCGAACAATAAAGATTCAATTAAAACTGAACATAAATTTATTTTTATTTTTATTTGCAATCTGCGAGCCCTTATTTTAAACGTTTTTTAAAGGTAAAAACGTAACAAAGCCTTGTCAAGAAACCAGTTATGAACTGCAGTTTATAGTCGGATAGTCTGGTGCCTGACTTAAGTCTCCTTTTATTGTATTTTCCTAACAAAAGTGTTTGCCTCTCTTAATCTTCCCTATCGTTGAGTTTACCTTTCCAAATATATGCCACCACTCTACATAAAGGTGATGTTGCCTTAATCTAGTAGGTAATGAAACGAAATATGAAAAAATATTTTCTTGGCGATTTCATCTCACCAAAGTTTCTCAAAAACTCTATCGTTCGTAGTCGAGTTTAAACTGTAGTTCCCGACACTCATTTATAAAATTAACACAAACAACATGAGTGGTGTAAGAAGCTTGGTCTTTATCCTGTTGCAATGACCAATTAAGTAAGAAAGTTTATTAAGTCAAATTATAGTCTTGCTGGTGAAACGGTAAATTCAGTTCCTTTAAATATCTTATTTATGAAGTTGTTAATTTGTATTCTATTCTCTCACCACCTCTCTCCACTTCTTTCTTATCTTATTGGAAACCTAAAATTAACATCCCAACTCACTGATTGCCACTTAATTCGTTAACCCTCCAGTGATGGCATTTAACAAAATTTGTTGTTGTGTTTATTTGCCTAGACTCCTATGTCAACTGCCATAATATGGCCAACAGTATCAATAAACTCTCGATATGCAAATAACAAAAGAAGACAAACTAAGCAATTCAAAAAAAAAAAAAAACAAAGAAAAGGAAACAGAAACAAAATATTAATGATGATGAGTGGCTAAAGCCCTTATCAATAAATGGGGTCACCCTTAAATCCACAAGTGTTTCGTTTGTGTTCTTCGTAGCAAGAAAGGGAAATTAAACAGCAGGCAGTGACCCCAACAAAGAGAGACGATTAGAGTATCTTTTCAGCACAAAAAACAAAATCCTTTTAATAAAAAACGAATGTTCATTCATCTCTTCAACTCGGCGGGAGTAAGTGGATGTTGTTAATGACAATGATTATGATGATGATGTCACTCTCCCAACTTTTTCTTTTTTCTTTTCTTTTTCTGTGATAATAATGAGGTTTCTGATGGAGATTGAAGTGACAAATACAATGGAGTGATGAAAGCAAAGTGGCAGGGGCAAATATCGACAGGTTTAATGTTGCCATGTTAATAGATGTCTACAACGTAGAAGAAAATTAGAAACAAAAAAGATATCCTTTAAGGATTTTGAATAAAAATTGTTTTTTTGGTTTAAAAAGGAAGAGGCTTCTGTGTTAGAAAACAGAAAGGATTATTGATTGATTTCAAAAGGAAAATTGTCTCAAACAAGAAAGAATTGCATCATAATACCTAAAATTTCAAAGTTGCCGAAGAAATATTATTCGATTAATGGGCTCTATATCCAGCAGGCTTGTTTTGTAGACATTTAAGAGGATATTTGAAAAACAACAACGACAAAAAAGATAAATGAAAATAGTTAATGGAGAATAGATTATATGGTACGGTACGTTCAGTTAAATCCAAGTAATACTCAGCTTCAGAGACCTTCTATCCCTTCTTTAACTCATCCACCACCTCTTCAGTTAATTAATGGACATACCTTCATAGAAGTCTTCAATGTATAACAGTGGCAAGGAACAAGCCTTTTCTCCACTCACTCCCTACCGGATACAAAAATATCTGCTTCAACTTCATATATATCAAACAGCCAGAATTTAACACTACAGTCATATCAAAACATATTTTTTATTGATCTTCCATTCACGTTGGGAGTTTAAAGGGAGTTTACAGCACTAAATTGGAACAAATGTTTCAAAGGTTTAATATTCTCCTATCAGACATTCAATTTAACCCGTGTTTTCTTTTAAATGCTCCTTATTGATTAGTTTCTAAGATTCGAATTCAAAATACGAAAATGGAAATCATGTTTTGCTTTCGCATCGTTTAAATTGTAAACAAAAGTAACAAAAACAAAAATAATGAACTTGTTTACATGATAAACAAGTAAACAAACATGTACCAACAAGACACCAGTATAAAAAAATTATAATAAATAAACAAAAATACAACAACAACACTGGAAGAACAAACGTAAACAAAATACACAAAAAACAACATGTTTACATTTATAGACATTTCGAGAAGGTGAAATCATTCGCCTTCAAGAGCATCCATCAGACTGTTTACCTTGCGATATAAAAGGCAAGACAGTAAAAACTCAGTCAGTCTTGTGTGATGACGCGGTGTTTGAAGAAAGTAATCGTGGTTTGAAGATCTCCGTTATAAAGATCTATCGAACAAATTGACTAGTAGTTGTTATTGTTTACGCAAAAGAGTGCAAAGAGGAATAACAAACAAAGCAATTGTTGTTGTTTACATCAAGTTGTGAACAGTAGCACACAGAATTGTGCAAACAGTAAAGAAATTAATTAAAACTGAACACAAATTTATTCTTATTTTTTATTTGCAATCTACGAGCTCATATTTTAAACGTTTTTAAAAGGTAAAAACATAGCAATATGATTAAATTACTCGGGGTACTGGGATTTCACTGTTTCTTGGGTTTCTTTTCTAAAGTGTAGACAGTTTAATTGCATTTCCCTTTCATTTCATTTGATGGGATATTTAGAAATTCTTTCAAATAAAAATTATTTTTCGCTCAACAAAATTCCCTAACAGATGCTTATTTCTAACGTTTTTAAGGCATCCTGCTGTTGAATTCTGTTTCTTCAAAAAATTTTAATTTAATTGCTGTTGTGTTTTAATAACCCAATAAAAATCTTAAATAAACAATGAGTGTAAATGCAAACGAATTTTAATGATTTGCTATTCTAATGAAAAATCTTAAACACTTAACCAAACAAATTTATTAGAATGACGAGAACGTATTCAGGAGAATAAATAGATTTTTAGAATTTAAGTGATTTAAAGAAATTTTAAACTAAAATTATCTCTCAATTTGAAATTGTTTATTTTATTATTCTACGAAGAAAAAAGTTTTCAGTTTACAAAACCACAGAATGCAGAGACAGAAAATGTTTTCAAAGAAAAATTATAAGGAATGTCTCAGAGGTACCAGCAATAAGTTTTTGCCAAAGCAATCAACAGATTTAATTAAGGATTTCATTACTTAGTGTCTTAAATGTTTCCCAATTAAGCTGTGACAAATGGTTTCTTTTAGTTTTGAAACATTTAATACCACAGAGTTTGGGTGCCACAACAAACAGAATTTTTCACTGGCCGAGATGATGGTCGTTACTTTAACAATTAAATTGTAGCAAAAGATGCTCAGAGGACAGAGAAGTGATTAAGAAAAAGCCATTGCATTCGGAAAAACATGGCTGCTGGTGAGCATTATGATTAGAAGATGTCGTTGGGCCGTACATATTTCTTTGATATGTTTTTATTAGAATTGCTTACCATGCCCTGGGGCGTATGAGCATTTTAATTAAATAAATATTAATCATACGTATGCTTGACCAAGAAGACTAAAATATTGGCAACCTTTGGATTTCTTCATGTTCTACAAATTAACACGGGAATTGATAGCTTTCAGCCAACAACGCATTGCAAAAAAAAAAAATGATTGTTGCACTGCCTGCTATAACAGCTCCTTGACATATATTTTTTAAATAAATATCTTCATCTTAAAGTACTTAAGACTTAAGAGCATCAACTTTCCTTAGTAACTGCAAGAATAACAACAAGTTCTTGTTCTTTCTACTTCCGTAACAGATATTAATTAAAAATAAACACGTTCAACGATTTTTTATTCTCTTTTCAACTCATTTTGAAAGATTTTTTTCCAGGCTTACAAACCAACACATTATACACTGTATTACCGACATTTTATCAACAACAACAATGTTTTTTAAGTTTTCTACTTTTTTTTAATTGCTGTTAGCACAAGTTGTTCTTAGCAGCCTACACACCTAAAATGCTTTCTTCTTTTACAGATTTTTTATGTTTAAAAATAAAAACCAATCTAACTCTATAGGTGATGGTATGGTAACTATAATAGGTAGAGGCTTAACTGTATTACATTTGCAACCGAATGAAACATTATTTTCTATGGCTGCCCATTGTAGCAACAGGTGGGGTTAGTTTAGTAATAAACGAGTATGAAGATAACACCGTAAAGTGCAAAAATAGTATCCCATTATGTTAGCCGTACAATACATAGCAAGAAAACTAGCTCTTAGTGTTAGTGACGATCAACGGTATTCAATTTAATGGAATATCCACCCATAGTATCGACTGATGTTGTATGCAACCTCTAGAACATCTAATTATCTACAACTTCTGAGGTGATCATGTCCAAGACAGATAAATACTACACACATTGGGTGACAAAATTATTTACAGTATAACGATTGTGCTAACATTGAATTTGAAAAACCCTCTCGAGGTGTAAATCAGGAATTTCTAGCCAATTTTAACTTTGGAGAATTATATTCTGTGGCTATCTCTGAAATACCGTAGTACAATAATATTCTAGCATAAGCCGCCCGAGTTAAGAAGGGTATGATTTTAATGACTAAAATTCTTGGTGGGACTTAACGGAAAAATTATGAGGGAGTAGCTTTACTGTCAATCGTTCAGGCTGAAATTGATGTTCAGGTCATACAGCTTTGGGGGTTGTTTGTTGTAAAATCGAGACCAGTTTTGAGCATCTCTGTAACCCTTTTAATCTCTTCAAATCTCTTCTTAATTAAATGTAGTCTTGGCAATTCCTTGCCAGTGGAATGATTATGACGCCCTATAATTTTATTAAATTATCACTTTTGAAACACAAGATTTGCTGTCAGTTTTAACAGATAAGGGTCCGCCAAATAATTTGAGAAAATATTCAGTAGTTTTTTTTTTAAAGCATTTTCAAAAAAAAAACTACTGAATATTTTCTCAAATTTCTTTTTTTATTTGAAAGTACAATCCTTCCGGTTAATAATGGAAAATAATTTCATTCAAATGGCTGCCTCGGCTGGCCATGCAGTAGCCTACACGATCGGTCCAATTTTTAAGCACATTATCGATTGTGTGCAGCTGTATTTCACCAATGGCTTCACGAATATTGTCCTTTAAAGCGTCAATTGTATCTGGCTTGTCGCCGTAACACTTATCTTTGATGGCACCCCACAAATAATAGTCCAACGGTGTCAAATCGCAGCTCCGAGGTGGCCAAACGACATCAGCTCTGCGGCTAATAATGCGATCTTCAAAAACAGGGCGCAAAACATCGAGTGTAGCTTCGGCTGTGTGGCACGTAGCGCCGTCCTGTTGAAACCAAATGTTGCCAATATTCTCCTCTTCAATTTTTGTGAACAAAAATTCGTTCAACATGGCCCGATAACGATCGCCATTGACTGTAACGGCCATTTTTCTTCGAAATTATGCCTCTGGACCAAAATCCGCACCAAACAGTGACTCGTTTTGGGTTCGTCGGCTTTTCAATGTATGCGTGCGGGTTTTCTGTGCCCCAAATGCGACAATTTTGCTTGTTTACATACCCGCCAAGATCAAAATGAGCTTCATCTGAAAAGATGATTTTTTTGCCAAAATCGGCATCTTCTGTAAGTCGATCGCAGACCCACTTAGCGAAGCGAAAACGCATGGTCAATATTCCTTCAGCGGAAGGATAAAACTAATTATCTGTCAAATCAGACATGAGCTAAGTGTTACCATTCACGAAATAAGCACTAGTTGAAAAAAAAACGTTAGATGGCGGACCCGATAGATAAGTGGCACTTCGATATAGAAAGATATTTAACAATTGACAGTCTTGCCAGACCGATCTATTACATTTTGAGTTGCCTAAAAGAAATGTGAATAAAAAGAATTGATGGGCAACAATGTATTCAAAACCATTCTTCATTCCTTTTTCTTTGTGATTTATAAAGATGACAGCTATTAAATAAATGTCATGTAAACATATGTCATGTAAACAAGAAAATCAAAATTACAAAACAAATTATTCATGCATTCGAATCATTCATTCATTCCATTCCATTCAATCATTTCATTCATCCATCAAAATGTAAATTTTTGCAAATTATTCTCTAGAAATTGAATTTGAATTGAAAACGTCTCTCGCTCTCACACAGTAACTGACGTATATTGTCATGCATGCATGACACAGAAACTGACGCATATTGTCATGCATGCTTGACTGTTGCCATACAATGATTTCTTTAAATAAAAATTACATTTTCATAGTCACTATGATCGTTAAATCAACCGCATAAAATGGTTCATAGGAAAACCAAAGTAAATAAACGGTAAATCAGTAAAATGCAAAACGTTTTAACGGTAAATAAAATTTAAAGTATTTGCTTCTATTTGTGTAATACTACTCACAATGGTACATCATAACTTAAATCTTTTACATGCAATAACACTCCTATACTGCCATAGAAGATGAAAACATTTTTCATTTTACGATTATTAAGGATTTATTAAAAACAACAACAACAACAATAAACTGATATATGATAGTATACAGGGTAATAAAAAAAAATAATATTTTCATGCCACTGTATTATGATGTGGTTTTGAGTGGAATTCAAAAGCAAAATATAAGCAAAATATTCAGATTTAAAACCACACTCTCCTTCTCTATCTCTCCCTCTTTCTCTTTCATCTTCGTTCATAATTTTTATACATATTTTATCATACTTTTTCTTCTATGCAGGAATGGAACTATGAACTATTAAAAAATAATATGAGACAGAAAGAGAGGAAAAAAAAGAATAATTTGAATATGAAATAATAAAAAGGCAACAGACCGAAAGAAATACATTTTGTTTTAAAACAGCAACACTTGGTCACGATTTCTCCACCACATACTAATCTCTGTGTGTATGTATGTATATGAAAGTGTTCTCTGCTTTATAAAGGAGAATAATAAACCAGAATATCAGTTTATTACTCTTATGTGGTGACTTCATATAATTATGGAATATAACGGGAATAGTGACTGAAAGCAATTTGATGGATGTGATTAAAAAGTCACTCAAAATCAGTCACATTGTATATGAACATAAAAGAAAATTTAATAAAACATTTATCCCTCGATGTACGATGAATTCTATTAAGAAGATTTGATGGGAATAGTTTGCTAAAAGTTTTTAAAATTAAGTTTTCAAACACAAACAGACAAAGTTTATTTAAATGTACCTCAAATATATTGCCAAGAACGTTACAATTACTATAAAATATGCCTGTAAAATTAGGCAGCAGATTCTAGGATCAAAGCAGGGATATTTGTCATTAAAACGATCTCCATGAGTATGTGTTAGGTGTAGTGGCTAGTAACTTTTGCGAATCGAACGTTACTCTGATTAGATTTCTGCATCTCTGTGAGCAGGGATCAAATAGCTTTCCAGATGTTTTATTTGTAGGGCTTCTTAATTTTAATAAATAAATACCTTGTTCCTATGAAACTAATTGTTTCAGATGAACGTCTATTTGTATAGAAAAACATTGAATTTTGTTTGTGGTTTCCAGAAAAACGCACATTCATCTGAAACCCAGAAAGGCAAAATAATGTTCACTGTGATGTTTTTCCGTTTCTACTGCACGAATTGTTTCAGACGAACGTCTGTTTGTATGGAAAAAACTGGATGTTAGGGTAAAATCATTTGTCTTGCAGAAACAGGCCCTTAAAAATCATACTGAAAACAATTTTGCCTTTCTGGGTTGGGAATCTGAATTGCTTGGGTTTGTAGGTGAGTACTTTAACCACAAATATTCTGATTGCTTGTGTCTTTAATAACTTCTATGAGACGTTTAAGATATCACCGAATTGTCTTCATGTGAGTAAAGGGATTGCTTCATTTTACTATCAACAGAAGGCGGGCCGATTGAGAGAAGCAGGCTTTGAACTAGAGGCAAACACTTCCAAATGAATTTGGTTACTGGCTCTTCTTTATCGGCAGATCTACAAACTCGACAATAACTAATTGCAGGCAAGCAAAGTCTGTTCATACACAGGAATCTTAACACATACATAGTATATTGGGAGAACAGATATAGTATCAGAGATGTGCCTACCGTCCACACAATTTGTTCCATATGAGTCTAGCAATGAAGTAAAATTCCTCTTCTTCACAGGATTAGTCAGCGTACAATAAAAGCAACAATAAAATTTAGAAAGAAGTGTGTACTGGTTTTTCGTTTAACTAAACTTTTTCAATATATACCACCACTCACTATGATCTACGTCACCAAGCACAATATCAACAATTTAGTCTTAAAACTTGACATTAAGTAAACCACTGGAACAGGAAAAAAAACGAAAAAATTTTTCAAAATAATGAACCAAAAACCAAACAATAGCCCAACAAATTACAACAACCTTATAATTACGGTACAATTAATGGTCAATGAATCAAAGGAAATAACCAGAAAAACATCCCCTTTTTCGTGAGCAGAAAAAAATTAAACGAACTTGCACCGCGTTAGTATTCAAATCGATGAACCAACGAAGCTTGACACAATAACAATAAGAACAGCGAACAACATTTCCTTTTTTTCTGTTATTGTACAGGGTTTTCCTCTTCTTCTTTGATTGTAGTGGTATAAGGTGAAATATTTTAGAAATTGTGATGAAGTATGTGTCGAAGTATGAGTGGATTTACTTCATAAGAGTGTATTAGAGGGATTAGAGAGAATTTATTTACTGTTCGTATGCCTGTGAATGAGTGTGTAAAACTCTTTCTGTACAATAATACATGAACTCAGCAATTTTTCTCTTTTTTTTATACAAACAAGAGCATGTTATATATGTGTAAGAGTGTGAGCAGACCTGTTTTTATAAATGTTCACATTTAACTTTAGCTTGTTGTTGTTTTTTTTGTTTTTTTTTTCAGTTTACAATTGTTTATTTATTCTAGCAATAGGCCATTAGAACAGGCCTATGGCTATAACAACACTTGTGAATGGACGTCAGATATTGCATGACATTTGCAAATTAACCTCTTCACGCCCTTGTCCACATATGTGGACGTTTGATTTTTTTTAATTATAATTGTAATAATAATAAATACAACAAAAATTTGATAATAACTTATTGACTACCATATCTCCTAACAAGAGAAGTAAAAATTTTACCGTTTGTCTGCACTGATGATATTATTTCCGGTGCATAGTTGGATACTTAAAAAAAATGTGAAATAATTCTTTGACAATCTGTTTTATTGGATTATATCAAGAAATCGTTAATATTTGAAAAAAAAATAATATCAGATATATTTAATATAATAAGTTTTACCATCACTACCTAAAAAATCTAACAGCTGCACTAAAGTTAACCCTGGAATCAGACTGGACGGTATAAGTCATTATCCTAAATACAAGGAACTGAAAAATCCCCCCAGATTTCACGATAAAAATTGTGTAAGACGAACTCTCTACATTTGTGAGAAATGTTAAGAATATATATGCCTGATATGCCCGGAATGTATGAAAGCATTTCACACATATATTACCATTAACGCCCAGTGGCCACAAATGTGGACGTTATCCCTTTTTGTGAATTTTAATTTTTTTTGCTTTTTGAATTCCTATTAAAATAAAGTTAATTAATTTAAAAAGAAAACAAAATTTAATCATTTCTTTGTCACCATAAAAAATCGTCCCTGAAGAGGTTAAAGTTTTCTTTTGTCGATGACTGTATACGTATATATGTATGTATGTGTGTATGGGTTTGAGAAAGTGTATTGAAAATTTATTTGTTCAAGTGCGTAACAGCATAAAGAGTCACATTAATAGCAAGGGTTTGTGATTTTGTTTACGCAATACTGTGGAAATTTATGGATACAAAGGATTTTTACTGCGGTTGTGTAGGAAGGTAAAGAATTGAATGATGGTTGCTGTTGTATTTTTCTATTCCATTCCTTTGAATGTCTACGAAATATTTTCGTAAATATCTCACATCTAGAATGGTTATGCTGAAACATATTTTAATAATTAAGAAATATGACATCTTCAGAAAGAAATCATCCAAACTATTAACTCACAATTGCGACATGCCACAGCAAATGTTTCTTTATTGTGGCTCTAAGGAGAATAATTGTTATGAAAACATTTATCACAGCAGTTACATCCAAAACACAAACAAAAAACGTTTATTAAATTGAATTGAAATCAATAATTAATTAAACTGAATCGTCTGAATAAAATACAATAGAATGGATACAATGAACAGGAAACAAATACCAGCATAATTTAACTGAGTATCGCTGGTACTCGCCACAACAGGAATGTAACAAAAGCCTTAATACTCGTGTAATAATAATGAACAGGGAAAAGTTATTAAATGAGGTCAAAATTGTTACGTGACTAGTCAGAAAAGAAAGAGAGAGAGAGATTTTTAATTAAATGTCTGCTATTCTAACATTAACAGGGGAATAGGGGAATTGTTTTGCTGATGAATTGATGGTAAATTGACACTGTATTTATGGAAACAATCAAGGAAATGAATTTTAATTGTGGAAACAAAAACCACCAACTTAGGAAAAAAAAATATATTGAAATTTCCTTAATTCTCTGCGCTATTTTTACCTCTTTTGATTTCTAATTTTGTTTAAAAAATTTGATATTTTGCTTCTAAAAATGCTTCCAAGAATTCTCTAAATTTTTCCTGTCTGTTGTCTGTTGCTTTTGGTAACAGCAGCGCTTAATTAACTTATTCAACTTCAAGTTACCATGGGCAACTGCTTAAGCCACAGGCTATGTACAGTCATGGCATTTTACGCAACTTTCGAAGACAACATGTTCTGAGTATTGCTGGTGGGAACAACAGCAGCATGGGAAATAATATTTTGGAATGCACAAGGACATGGTAGTATACGAGATTTGGTTTAATTCTCAAGTTTAGAATTTTTTTCTTTATTTTTACAAAGTAATTGTCCTGACTTAATTAAATATTCGCACAAATATAAACGAATTTCATTTTAAAGACATACTGAAATATAAATTTATGCTCAGAGAATAATAATGATGTGTGTGAGGATTTAAATTCATATTTAGCGGAAGTTGTTGAGATTTAAATGCCATTTTACATGCAGAATTTCATTTTCTTTAAATTATTTGGCAACTTCATCTAAATTTTTGTTAAGTAACAAAGTTTCAGTAGCTCTGCTCATTAACATTCCTGGTTGGTTGGTTTTTTTTTCTGGCCTTTTTTCTCCATCGCTTTGGTTTAACAACATCAACAAGCCTAGTGGAGACAATGTTGTGACAAACTACGTATTAGAGAGTCTTATTAAAAATTCTGCAGACATAATATCGTCAGCTTCAGTGGTTTGTAAAGTTTTCAATTGCAACAGTTTTTGACAATGTCAGTGTCAATATGCAAATGCAAATGCGTATCGCAAACAAAGAAAATAGTTCGTGACAGTCAGGAACATTTATTCTCATTCATAACGACATACAACAAAACAAACTTCAAATGACAAATTGTACGACGGAGAAACAATAATTCCTTAGTATTTTGAATTTCTCACCTCTTAACTGAAAGCTGACTATCAACAGATATCTGTGGGTTGAATCCTGTCTAAATTTAAACAAAACTGCGTCATTTAGTTTGTATTCAATAGCCAGGCATGAAGAAGAAAATGTACATCTAGCCACAAGATATTTCAATTCATAAATTTAAAATATTTAAGTTTTTATAATGGAAATTTTCTTAACTATAGCCTTCTATACATATCAGGAAAATATGAAATTCAAGGCATTGTACGAAGTGAATTGTAATAAATTGAAATATTCTGCATTAAATTATTACTTTTCCGGCGTCAAACTCTGTCGGTAATATATGAGCGAGTATATGATATAAACGTATCCTTAAATGTTATCCAAGAATAGAGTTCATTATCCTGTTTTTCAATTTAATACACAGCAGAAGCTGATGTTCTTCCGAAAAGCTCTTTCGTTTCCTCATGCACATGTTGTTTTACTACAAATTTATGCACACTATACACACATTATTTAAATGTAAACATTTAATATACAGGCACGCATACTGATACACATTCTCTCTTGCTCTCTCGTTTGCATATAAACAAGTACTAGGGTCAGCATCAGCCTTTAAGTATGCAATAAAATACATTCTGTTTATATTTTATAAAGTCAGAACATGTGTAGTGGTAGTAGTAGTACGTGTATATAGCAATTTAATTCTCTCTCTCTCTCTCTCATTTGTTTTTCTTCATCTTTATATACTCTGGTAATAAAAAAAACCTCATGATATATTCTCTTACTTCTAGTGCATGTACCATACATGAGTATATTCATGGAGTATCTTATGCTTGTATTGGTTATAATGTTTTAATGGACCATGTCCTGTGTGCTACGTAAAGTTAACTTTTCTCGTTTAGTTCTTGTTGTTAAATTATATTTTATTTTCGTTTTTTTTTTGTTGTTTTTGCAAGAAAACATACGCATTGCCATTATCATGGACATAACACAGGCACCGAACATGGATGTTTTGTAAGAAATTTTATGCTTTTTAGCATCGTTTACACATCAAACAGTTTTTTTTGTTTTCTGCTTTTCGGTTTTTATTTTTTTGTATTTTTTTCATTAAATGTGTAATTGAATGGCAATTTAATTGATTTCAATTGCAATTAATTTAATGATCAATATAAACTTGAAGAACATTAATTAAGAAAATTGTGTTACACAAGCTAATGGGCCTTTAGAGAAAATTAATAAAATTTCCTTTGATGTTCGGCAACATTTTAAGCAAATTAATGTCTCAAGTGAAAAATTAAATTTTTTAATGCATTTTTAATTTTATAAAATGTATACAAAATAATCAAAAAGAAGAAAAAAAAAAGAAAATTTTAGGTGGAAATGCATTTTAGGATCACGTGTACGTTTTAAGCTGTACATGTCTATATAACTGTTGGATTCAAACACTTTGCATATGGTAGTGAGAATCAGAACAGTGGAGACTATGGTTAAATTAATGGGAGACAAACATACATAATTGATCATTACAACCCTTCAGACAGGATTACGACCCAACTTCTCACACTGCCCATGCCATGTGTGTTCATTTTCTACAATGAGCGGCGGGATCTACAGTTTAAAGTCGACTCCGAACAACAGGCTTTTGAGAAACTTTTCATGGCAATTTTATTTATTCTCCGAGTTTTTGCCAGAAGTTTACGGAGAGGAAGTCATCGAACAAATTTGTTTTCATATTTCATTTTGTTGAAAATGTATGAACTGGGGTTTGAACCGTGGTCTCAAGCCTATAAGCCAACACACTACTTACTAGACTACGGTGACATTTCCATCGGTGTTAGATTCTCAACGACTAAAACCACCTTCAGCAGCATTATATTCCGCTAAACTGGCACATGGTGTTATTTCGGGATGAGGTTTTCCTTCTCTTCCATTTCTTCCTTATACAGGCTCTCTACTATTTTCACTATTCACGGTACTGCTGTAATGAATCTCAAAGATTAGTGTCACTTCCATTGCATTGTCTATTCTTAAGATTTCTCTGATCACGTACTTCATTTCCATTCTAAGAGCTTTCGAACACAAAATGTTCTGTAGTTTGGTCTTCATTTGGAAATTTGGCAAGAAATATCATGCCTCTGCAGGCCTGTGTGTCAAGAGATTGTTAGCATAACCTAAGTCCTCTAGATTTCTGCCGGGGACAATATTAGAAAACAGAGAATACTAACGTATCCTACTGAGGTTTTAATGGGGACTGATCGACTTACATGGCTTTAAAAACATCAACTATATTTCTGGGAGTCCCCTTTCTAGTCAAAATTGACGAGTAATCCAGGGTCTGTAATACAGGGTAATAATTCCTTAATAAGTCTTCAAATAAGACATAAATTTCCGAAAAGAAATTTTTGTAGTTGTAGTAAGTTTTTCCCAAAGTAAAGAAATATAATTTTCCCTTAAATTTCGTATTCCTTTAAATACGAAATATTTACTTCATATTCCATTAAAAATCTTTCCATTTTCATCTTTACATGTAAATATTTGGGATTGCTTTGTGCAGTCAACGATGCGTATAATGAGCACATGATGATTGATTTTCCCATCGTCTGTGTTTATAACATATGCCCGGTTTTTTTTCTGGTAATTCAAACAACATTCTGCATTTCATTCAAAAGCAAATTAAAGATTTAAACAAAAAGTGAAATAAATAAATAAAATAGAATATGAGAAGAAAAATGTGGTTTCAATCAAGAACTCATGTGAGTTATAAGCGAATTAAAAGTGGAAATACTGTTCGCTAGAGAGATGAAATGTATTTCAAAAGCTCATTGAAATTTTATATGCCGGTAATTCGTAATTGAAAGACAAAAAAAAAGTTTAATAAATGCATATTTATGATATGAAATCCCTTCTCGAATAATATTTCCAGAATATGCCACAAAATGCTTTAAACACTTTGGAAGTTCATTGAGTTGGAATACCAATCAAATGAAGCGAAAACTGTAATCGTATGCCATATAATTCACAACAATTGCATTCAATTCTATTTGATTGTAAAACAAATTTCCAAAATTTTATGCCGAATTATTAAATTATTCGAATAATATTATTCGCAATGCGTTGGCACTAGAATGATAAAAATTGAAATTGACAAACAACAAAATTTTAGCAACACTTTTGAATACAAACCCATGTCCTTGTATTTATTGTTTTATCAAGCATGAACTTTGTATTCATGCAGATGATTTGAATGCCTTAAAAACTGTACCAATTCTGTAAACTGAAAGTTATCGGCAAAGAACAGCCTGCAATTCAAAAAATTTTTGAATAAAAGCAATAATTGTTTGTATTATTGGATCAAATTGGAGTCAATATGGCAATATTAAAGAGGGAGCTGTTATATACTAGACTTGTCAGATCACCATGTCCTTAGAAGAATATCGTATTAGAGTTGTCTTTCATTATCCTAACCATAGTCTACATACAGGGTGGCTGATATATAATGCAACAAAGTAAAGCGCTATTTTTTTAATTTTTTTTTAATTTTATTGTTCAAAAGCAAAAAATTTTGGAAATAACATCAAATTTTAGAATCAGATTAGATTTAGATTTGTTCGAATTGGCCACCTTTGGTACGAATTATGGCCTTCAAACGGCCGACAAAGCCATCACAGGCTGCACGAAAGTGGCTCTGCGGTATTTTGGCCCATTCCCGACGAAGCGCCGTCTTGAGATGATCGACACTTTGGTATTTTTTAGTGAGAACCTTACTCTCCAAAATGCCCCAGGCGTAAAAGTCCAACGGATTGAGATCCGGAGATTTTGGTGGCCATTGTGCGGTAGAAATGAAGCGAGGAACCTCCTTTTTAAGCCATTCTTGGATGACGCGTGCTGAGTGCGGTGGTGCTGAGTCCTGTTGGAATGTCCATGGTCTGCGGCCGAAATGTTTGTCTGTCCAGGGCTTCAATACTGTCTTTAAGACATTTTCCCGATAATATTCGGCATTTATTTTGACCCCATGGTCGATGAATACGAGCGGGGAGCGACCATTGGCCGTTACTGTGGCTCACACCATTACCATCGGCGGGTCTTGAGTTCTGGTGGCCAATCGCAGGTGTAAATTTTCAGCTGACCTCTTTGGCAAGTAAACCCAATCATTTTGTTTGTTCACAAACTGCTCAATTTGGAAAGGCTTCTCATCGGAGAAAACCAAATTCGGTAACTGGCCACTTTCGTGCAAGCGAAGTAACTCCTTGGCTCTTTCCAGTCTAACTTTTTTTTGTCCATCGGTGAGCTCTTGCACTTTTTGGAACTTCAATGGCTTTAGTGCAAGCTCATTTTTCAATATGTGTTGCATTCAATATGTGTTGCATCAAAATGCTTTTGTAAGCTTGTAAATAATAAAATTAACTGTCACTGGAGTAAATCTGTCAGCTGTCAAACGAGCGGTTTACAAATGATAACAACCTGAAGTTGGTTGCAATACATATCAGCCACCCTGTAGCTGTTGTCTTTTTTGATATTTAATGCATTTAAATCCATCCACCACTTGAATTCCGATGTTACAATGCTTCCTAAAGAATCCAGTGTTAGACTTGTCTATCACCCTCCTCCCACTCTCCATAGCGCTGGTTCTCACTTTAATATTCAATGGGCTTAACTTCAGCATAGTTAAGTCCAGCCACTATAGTATAGCTTTTGATTGACTCTCCCTATCTTATTCAATTCCATTTGAGTTATTTTCAAACTTATTCTGTCTGCCCAAACAATTCCCTCAATGGGATACATTTGGCTCGACATTGAGGCACATTTAGCTTGACATGGTGTACATTCAATGCAGAATTCTTGTCTTGCAGTTCCAAATATTTACCTTCTTATACCACTGCATATCATAGTAATACTTGATTCTACGTAAAATATTCTTAAATGAGACTTCCACGTAAATTTATTGTCCTAGTATTGTTCCAAGATATGTATTTCTCTTTAATTTTATTTGATTTTATTTCACCTAAAAGGCAAATATTATTCTTTCTTGTCACAAATGGTACACATGTACCAATCCCAAAACCTTTCAGAATGATGTTACAAAAATTTTTTTTATTTGTCGCTCGCCCACAGTTTTACGGATGAATTATGTAGAAGGTGGAAATTGTTCCTATTTGGAGACGATGGAAATATTTGAATTCCTACAGATAGTCAGCAGCCCTACAAGCCGTGGATAGCGTAGACACGATATCCATCTTGATTAGAAAATTCTGGGCAACTCTAAATAAAATGGCGAGACATCTAATATTCACCAAAATTCTGTCTGCAAATAAACTCCACAAAGCAATATCTGCATGTGGCGACCTTATTAATTTCCAAAGTTTATTTCCACATATCCTGGATATAGGGCCTGTGCTATTTGTTCAGATGTCATAGTGTCTACACACGTTCTATTCAATACCCTTTCTATGACCGCGTAGAGAGTCTTATCAAATGTAAACTCTTTAGCAGGACAAATCCTTGACGTCTAAGAATTCCTCAATACATTCTACTCAGTCTAAAAAGTAATCTTAGTGGATCTATCCAGCCTATATTTGTGTTGTATGTAGTGGAACCCTTTTCAATACCCCATATTTTATGTAGCTTTATAAGGTTTTTTGCAAATGTTTACAACTTGACAAATATGCTCTAATTTGAAATAAATGATTTCGGATGTATTGTGTGAACTTTTCCAACACTTTTACTCTTCTCCAGGCTATTTGTATACATATAGCCAAAAACTAGACTACTGCACAGTGTCTACATACATCAGATTTGATAATGGTTCCTCTGTAATCTATTGTTAACAGAACGGGAAAAATGCTATTCTTTCTTTGAATTTTACGTAGTAAACCTGTCTCTTTAATGTCATATCTTTCGAATTTTTAAAGCAATAAACTGTATTATTTTTATTAATATTTCATATTTCGAGTTTTGTGTGTTGTTTCTCTCTGGCTTTTTCTATATCAACACTATGGTAAATAAAATATATTCCGGAGAGCCCTATAAAGCTGTCATTTTTCAATTTATAAACAAATAAAAGGAGAAAAACAAATAATTTTTTAAATATTAAAAAAAAAAAACAATTTTTAACACTCAAACATATAAATTTTTAATTTTTAATGGACGGAGAAGAAGAAAAAAAATGAAATAAATTTTCATTCATTGAAATATTGTTGATGTTAAAAATGTAATAAAATATCACCACACAGTAATATAAAACAGAAAAAATTGAATTAAAAAAATATAAATCAAGTAAATTAATCCAAAATAGAAAAACAATAAAAGAAAAGCAACAAATGAAAACAAAATCAATAAAAATTTATTAGAAAACCATACAATGGCTTGTATAAAAAATGTTTACATGCCACATATTGTACATATGAGACATGTGCCATTCTGAACAATTTTTATTTGTTTTTTATTTTTAAATTTAATTTTTTTCTAAAATATTTGCCACAAACATTCATTAAACAAATAGAAATCCCTTTGGTTTTTCAATTAAACTTCGACTCCTAATGATTATATGCTACCATCCACATCTAATGAATAGCATTTCACTAATTTATAGTAAAGAAAAGACAATTCTCTTTGGGATTTCTTTCTCAAATTAATAGTTTTTCTTCAACTAAGGTTTTCTCATGTGTTTCTATTAAGAAATCAGTGAAGCAGAAAAACCTTTTGTAGCATAAAACTCTTCTTTGTCCTACAGAAACTTTCAAATCCATGGAATATATTAAAATGATTACTAGAGGTTGAAAGGGTCCATCAAGATTTATTGCGAAACCAGAAATAATTTTGTGGCTACAGATGGGTCAAACAAAACCAAAAACACACAAAATGAAAGGAAATTTATATTCGAAATATATTCCCTTAAACCAAAATTATTTCATTTTGTTAAACTAATCAATCCAGCCTTTTAAAACGTATGATGAAATCAATTTTAAGCAAAACCGTAAAGAATAATTTATGTGAATACGTTTATAGGTACTTATTTCTTTATTTAGTTTACGATATAAAAAGGTTTACACGCGGGAATTCAGCAGTTGGCTCCTGAGTCAATTTTGTGTTTGGTTTGTTAGGCTCAAATTATGGGAGCATTACAGACAGAACGCTATTGGAAGAAACTACCACTTATTCCTGATTGTATTTATTTTGCTATAGTCCGCTCAGTTGTGCTCTATGTGGGCTCTAATATGTTGTCCTGCTTTAGGGGAGAGGACATATTTGACTAACATAAGTAAAGCACAGGGTGAACTGTACTGGAATGCTTATATTATCATCTACATATTTCGCCTTTCCTTTATTTCTCGCAAGAACTACAATCTTTTCTACACCTTAGCAACTTTTCTAGTATGTAGCGCATATTCCCCGTCACATTTGCAATAGCATCCACACTAAATATGGTCACACTAGATCTGCTTATTAAGCTGTCTGATTTTCTATAATCCTTAATTGCTCCCTGCAAAACTAAGTTGAAACCGCTATAGACAACAAGTTTCCTTGTCTCAGTTTGGGAAGACGTCAATTTATTTTCGTTGAACTACAATTTTTGGGCAGTTTAATGAGTAGTAGCGAAATGCCTAAGATGAGAAGAGGTAAGGAAATGATTTTCCTATCGATCCAATGAAATTTTCTTTTTTAATTGATCACTACAACTGTTTAGTTAGGATCGCAACCTTGCTTCTCACAGCACCCATGTTGTGTGTGTCAATTTTATTCTTTTTCTTGAGTGGCGAGACCTAAAGTTTAAAGTCGATTTCGAACAACAGATTTTTCAGAAACTTTTCATTACAATCTTATGTACATTCAGAGCTTTTTGCCAGAGGACTGTTGAGAGAAAGTCGCCAAAGCTCTGAGAATAGGCTAACGTCTCCATATATTTCCTTTAAGCGCTTTCGATAGCTTCTTTGCTCATTTTGAGAAATTCAAATGTGACCCCTTCGACTTTTTTAATATTTTCTGTTATAAATTGGTCATTCGCTTCATCTGCATCATTGTTATGTAGTTCACTGGAAGATTCTTCCATCGATTTTGGCTTTGCCGCTTTTAGTCCTAATTGAAATGCCTTTTGATTGTTACTAAAATTTCTTATAGAACACCCTGCTGTTATGTTCGAAAAATTTGTTGTGTTTTTCATCAAGTCATCATTCTTATCTTCATTCAAAGCTGGATACGATTTTCTTCAAAAAAACTTGGTGACATATACGCGCCCTTGGGGATACGTACATACATAATTGGTCATTACTACCCTTCACACCACTTATGTTAAGTGAGTTAATTTTATCCATGAGTAGCGAGACCTACAGTTTAAATTCGACTCCGAACGACAGATATCTGCTGAGAGGAAGTTACCGAAGAAATATTTTTGCATATTTCGTTATGGTGGAGATGTCCGACGTGGGGTTTGAATCATGACCTCACGTCTAAAAAGCCAACACACTACCAACTGGACCTTGGCAACTTTTACATACCTTTGAAGACAGATGATCTTATTCACATCAGAATTTTACTACGATCTGACTACCTAACCCGCACCATGTGTTTGAAATTTTCTTTGAAAATTATCATATTGAACGTAAGTACCATATATGAACACATACGTATACTTAATATTTATTTATTACGCGATAATACTCATACGCTGCAGTGTGCTGCAAACACATTACGTACAAGACAACAAATTTTAAACTCTGTAGTCTTGAGTATTACATTACATTTGGCAATAAAAGAATAATAATAAAAAAGTTTTTGAAATATTTTGACTTGTAATAGGTAACCTGAACACATTTTACTCCTGTTCTCCCTTTTGTCTCTAAAATTTTTGAGTTGTAATTCCTGTCTTCACCACTTTAATTGTGTGTGGAAAACTCAAAAACCGCATAAGTTTTCTTTAATTTGTTTGTTGTTGCACAAATTGTTAAATTATTTTCTATTTTTCTAATTTGAACAGAAAATATAAACAAATTCAAGCAAAACAATCGCAAACACACGCCAAGAAACCATAAAATATTATTAAGAAATGAAATGTGAAATGTGGAGCATATTCTGTAAATTGATTCTCAACGCTACGCTTTACCGGCATAAACATGCCCAGCCGCAAATTATTTTCATGGGAAATTAGAAAAACATTTTTAAAAACAAAAATCAAATTAAAAACAACATATCTTATGAAATACAAACAATATTGGCAAGAATAATTTAACAATTTTTTTGTTACTTTTTTTTTAAATTTTTTTTTTATTTGTTTTGAATTTTAATCATTGTATTCAAGGCCTTTTGCTTCAATAATTAAAAATTATTGCGAACGTTTGAAAACAACATACGAACACAATATTTTGTTTACTAAACCACTGTTTGTTTTTTTTTTTTTTTTTTAGGAGAAATAAATAAAAAGAAATTAAAAAAAAATTTAACAAAAAAAATAAATAAACTTTTGAGTACAAAAGATAAAATGATGATAAATTGCAGGCAGTCATGCAACTTTTTTTTTAAATAAAACAAGGGATCTTAAAATAAAAGTAAGTAAGGGTAAGTCTTGAATGGCTTTTAAAATAAAACGTTTAAATTTCTATTTATGGTAACTAGGCTAATGATTTATATGTGACTATGCATGTTTAAAGAGAAGTTACTCCTGCTATATTAACAATCGGTTCTTTTCAGAACCAAGGCACACATATTTACCAAGAGAGATAAGATTTAATTCAAACATAAACTTGATCATTTAAAAATATATGCAGGAATTGAAGAATTCGAATTGAAAATCACGCTAGGCTAGGTTAGTCGAGATTGCTCAGAGAATCGATAAAATGAGCTCAAATAGAGAGCTTAAACTCTTCAGAGAAGTTATTTGTACGGAAATAATCAATTTCCCAACGGAAATGCAATCCCAGCTTGGCAAACATCGTAATGGTGGAAAATGTAGACAGAAATGATGCCCGAGAAGTAGTAGAATGTCCGCTAGAGCAACTAAGGACGCACTGCGAAAGAATTCAACAAGGATATGATGCAATACGGCTTACCACTCTGTGAAGTTGTACAAAGTGCCAGTTTCGTGGCGTTCTAAAATGATGAGAAAGTTGTAGTTAATCACCAAGAAACCGATATTAGAGTTCCCCAATACATAATTGGTCATTACAGAAAAACAGGTTCATGTCTGAGCTAATAATACTTTGGAAAACCATGAATGAATCTATGAGTGAGTAATACTCTTAACAAAATAATTATTACCTCCAGGTAAAGAATCCATTTTAATTCATGTCTTACCTTTTATTTCCTGCGATAGAAGAAATAAAAGACAGATTATCGTAAAACAAGATTTTCTTCTTCTTTATTGTTGTTATCAACCAGCCAATGGTTGTAAAGGATGGCCGGAGTTGTAATAAAAAGAAAGGAGAATAAAAACTTTTGATAAGTAAGACACACAATCAATAACACACACATTTAATGCGTATAAAAACCCTCTATCACCACCGCCACCATTCTCATCATCATCATCATCATCATCATTACAACCATAATATTTCAAAATCAAAAGCAGCTTAAGGACGACACACCGCATAAAAGTAAGACAATGAATAGAGGAGAGCGACACATTTAATTTCACTTTCTGTTCAATTATTGCCTGAAATAAAAAGGGATAAGGAAGGGGTATAAGGGAAGTGAATATAATTTCAAGGAATACTTGTTGAATATAAAGTTTTCATTTTATTGCCATGCTTTACTTTCCTTTTAATACTTTTTCTTTCTTTAGTTTCTTTTTCTCTTTAATTTCTTACGTATCTGCATTACATTTTACATTCTCCTTTCGAAGTGTAAAATGACTTGAAAAATTATTTTAAAATTGCTGTTTAGATGGGGTGGCATTGCATTTGGCATGTGGCATGTGGCATATAAAAGTTCATTTGGTTTTCTCTCAAGAAAATGTTGTCATTACAGGCTGTAAATCATTCTTAATTTGCAACTTTCTAAAGTTATTTCAACTCGTAAAATAATTACTTATTCGGCTTAATGGGATCGTAAACTTCTGATTATTTAAGAAAGTTTTAGTACAACTCGTATAATGCTTAGAAACAAGCATTTAATCAAGTGAGTATGCAAATATTATAATCCACAGATCCTTAACACAGGAAATCAAGTAATTCATAGTTACATACTTCAGAAAGTAAGAGATAATGTAGTAGATATACATTTTATTTTAAATGATTAATCGAGTCTGGGCGAGATTTTACCAAAATGGGATATTAAACAGCAAAAAAATTAATCGGCTCATGGACGTAAAATTACGCGTATTTTTTGCAAAATTTCATAAAGAAACCCGCGAATTAGACCCTTTTTCCCCTAACTGTCTAGGTTTAGCCTTCGATGACCTTTGCCAAAAGTCTCGAAAATCTTTATTTTCTGAAAGGCAGATGAAAAACCAATGAAATGTTAAATAAACGCCACAAACCTGTGTCATTTAAAGTCACAGACTTATTGGTTATCATGGGCCAGTGGTTTGTATATATGTAGGCTTCCTAAACAAAGGCTTGGAATAGAAAACTTCAAAAAAAAAAAAAATTCACGTTTCCATCTCAATAGTCTGCCGCCAAGAGTTCTGATAACTGATTGTCACAGAAAACGTTTTTTCAAATCTTACGTTCAATCCCTCCATTCAAGCATAAACTGCCCACCTTCAACATGAGTGATAAAGAAAAAACTAGTCAATCCTGTAATCCAAAAATGGTTGCAATTGAGGAGCATACATACCTACTATATAATTGGTCATTACAACCATTCAGCTAGGCTTACGACCTAGCTCTTCGCCCCACTTACTTTGTGTCTCTTATTTTTATACATGAGTGGTGGGACCTACAGTTATTAAAGTAGATTCTGAACGACAGATTTTTGAGAAACTTTTCATTGCAATTTTTATTTCAACTCTCAGAGTTTTTGCCAGAAATCTGCTGAGAGGCAGTCGCCGAAGAAATATATTTTCATATTTCGTTTTGTTTTTGAGATATCTGACCTGGGGTCAGGATGAAAATAGCGCTATCAAATACGATATCCGTTGTTCGTCATGTTATTTTCTATTCAATTAAGCTAGTAATTGTTGCTAGAAAAATACTGTTGCCATATGCCGTAGAGTACTACGAAAATGTATTTGGTTGTTGCCTTAGGTATACTGGTAAGTAACCTTGCTCATTGAATAGTACTCTTTCTCAAGATCTGACGCTAACCTAAACCAGCTATGACATTCATTGTTGATCTTATCCCCTCTAGGGGGTTTAAGGGACGTCCCAATTGGGCTATTTGCACAGAAAATAAAAAATCTTCATTTTCTTCTTTTAAATCAAGGCAATCATTAAGCAATACTGTATGCCTTCTCCTAAATTCTTACCTGGAATGCTTGTGTTTCTTTTCACGCTCTTTAATTGCTACATTATGCTAACACTGGTTGATTACATTGGGTGCCCTGGTAGTCTAGTTCAATGGATTTGAAATACCGTAGTAAGCTTTTGAACATTGTTTAAAGCCAATTTATAATCGTTAGCCTTTTTGTTCATTTTCAATAGAATCCATCATTTTATTATGCATCAGCATGGAACGTTTTAAATAAAAATGGTTTTACAAACAGTATTACCGGATAAAATACCATAAAAAAATTAAACGAAAGCATAATACCATGGAAAGGGAATAAGAATCTAAGGATATTTGTAAAGCATTCATAAGCGATTTTGGGATTAAAAAACAAATCGTTTTACAAGAGCAACAGAACTACCACAACTACAGATATGCCTTGCAATATACTTGCAATAGCAATCATCTACACGGAGAAGAAAATATTGTCACGTTTTTAACTTTTAAAAACGTTAAAAAGGGGAGCTCGTAGGTTGCTAAATAAAATAAAAATAAATTTGTGTTTAGTTTTAATTACAATTCTTTATTATATGCACAATTCCGTGTGCCACTGTTCGCAACTTGATGTAACAACAACAATTGCTTTTCTTTGTTATTCCTTTTGCATAAACAATAACAATTACTAGACAATTATTCAACAGATTTTTGTAACGGAGATCTTCAAACCATGATTACTCTCTTCAAACGCATCGCTTCTTCACACAAGACTGGCTGAACGTCACTAACTCACTCGCTTGCTTTGCCTTGCCTTTTATATGGCAGGGTAAACAGTCTGATGAATGTTCTTGAAGGCGAGTATTTGTGACTTCACCTTCTCGAAATCTCTATAAATTTATATTATTGTTCGTGTATTTTGTTTACATTTATTATTGTAGTGTTGTATGTGGATTTTTGTTTGCTTGTTTACCATTTTGTTTTTATGCTGGTGTTTGTTGTTATATTAAGCAGTACGATAATTTGTAAACAGGTTTGTTTACTGCATTGTTATGTTTTTGTAGCTTTTGTTTATAATTTTAATGTTAAGCGATGTAAAAGCAAAATACCAGTATCTAAATTTTTCATTTTCACAACAATATTAACTGCTTGGCATAGTGCGATCTGGATGTGCTCTCGGTATTACACTTGGGAACATAGCTTAGATGCAAGTACAGCCATGAGAAAATCATTTTTCGATTTTCAATGATGATTTTCACATGCAGACTTTGCTTGTCGCTTCTAAAGGGTGATTTTTTAGCTATTATCTTTTTGGCAACACTGGTTTAAGCAGCTCACGCACGTTTCGTGTTTTGTTTCACTGTCAAACATCTTCAGTTTGGTCTATAATTTAACCATGAATCGTCTTACAAACGAACAACGCTTGCAAATCATTGAATTTTATTATCAAAATGCGTGCTTCATCGCGCGCTTCTTCCATTTTATGGTCAGTTTAATCGACCCACTGAAGCGGCTATTCGGGCTGCCCAAAATACAAGAGCTTGACTTGCATGACATGTGGTTTCAACAAGACGGTCCACATGCCACACAGCACGCGTAACAATGGACTTATTGAGAGGCGATTTCGGTGAACATTTTATTTCACGTTCGGGACCGGTCAATTGGCCGCCTAGATCGTGCGATTTAACGCCTTTAGACTATTTTTTGTGGGGCTATGTTAAAGCTCATGTCTATACAGACAAGCCCGCTTCAATTGACGCATTGGAAGACAACATTGAAGCATTTATTCGTGAGATACCGGCCGAAATGTTGGAACGAGTATGCCAAAATTGGACTAAGCTGATGGACCATTTGAGGCGCAGTCGCGGTCAACATTTGCATGAAATAATCTTCAAACATTAAATTATATGGACCGTACTATCGATTAAAATAAAGATTTCATGCATTTTTCTGAATTTTATGTGTTTTTTTTTTTTTTGAAAAATTTTCCTATAGCTCTTAAAAAATCACCCCTTATAACTATGAGTAAATTTTCTCTCAGTGTGTTATTTACCATATCAATAGAAAAATTTCTTCGTTTAGTCCTATTCAACCCAAAGATATTGTAATGCAACTGAAAATAGTCTTGCATTTATTGCCAGAAAACTAACAAGATTTACAAAATGTTTTCCAATGTATCAATACAACAATATTAAAAGGAATATTTGTAACATTAAATAACAATTGAATGTGTAATGCAATGTAATAAAGCAAATAGACAACAATTTCAACAACAAATATGAAATAAATTGAGGGAGAGAAGTAGAGTATCTTGAACATGAATTTCTATTCTTTTTATCGTTGGCAAAGAGCACTTTGACCTCATTAAGGTGACAATTTAAATAATAAATTCTGAATTTATTTCATCATACGACTACATTTCCTAGCGTATTCAATATACTCCATCCATAGTTTATATGACGCCTTATGGAAATACCATTGGAATGCAGCTTAATAAACATCAGCTCATTAAACATTTTTATTCGAATTTATGATGCTAAGTTTTGTTTGTTGCCGTAGTTCTATACTTCTTAAGCCAAAATGTCATGGTTTTATTGAGTTTTTTGGTTTTGGCTTTGGCCATAACATAACCAGCCAATAAAATACCAAAAACAGAAAAGAAGGGACAATAATCTTCTGTATTGATTGTTACAATAAAAATAAAACAAAACAAAACATGGGTATCACATACAAGACAAATTCAAATAAATGCCAAGAGAATCAAAAAAAAAAAAAAAAAAAAAACTTGAATGAAATAAAAGATTTAGAGATACTGCATAAAAAGAAAAGGTTTCAACAAAGAAATATAAAGAAAAAAAAAGAGGAATGGGATGATAAACAAAGAGAAAAACAAACATGGAAATATAACCTTACAATGTCCTTCTTTTCGAGGATTTTTTTTCTTCTGTCAAATATTTTTATTCTTTAATATAGTAACAGTTAAGTATGCCATTTGTAACATCAGTTTTGTTTTTGAAAAGCGTAGTACACTTCAGTATTAAGAAAGTAGAGTCTCTTTTGTATTCGATTTTAAATCAAATGGGGATATACATATGGGCAATTTCGTGTCAAGTGATCCAATTTTTAAAATCGATGTCTTCCGATTTGGATGAAATTTGCACCAAAGTTAGTACTATTGGATAGTAGGCCAGACACAAATTTTCAGCACTCTCAGTCAAGAACTGCCGGAGTTAGAGGGAGGACCAAAGTTGGACATTTTGGTCATACAGGGTTTTTTTTTAAATGTGTGTAACTTTTCACCTATTGGTCCTAGCAAAATCGCTAGCTATTTCTTCAATCTTTCCAAAAAATAATTTTTTTAATTCTTTAAAAAAATTTTTTATTTTTTTTTTAATTTGGGCTTTTTTTTTTTGCTCAAAAGAAAAGTTATAAAATTTCCTTTAAGGCCTTTATAATCGCTTAATGGGATGCGAGTGGGATATCTATCAAAAAAATTATTTTTTAACTCAAGAATAAGATTTTTCAATATTTGGCACATGTACCATTTTCATTTTCCCCCATTTTTTTTTCGAACTGGGTTTTTTTATTTTTCCTCAAAAGAAAACTTAGACCATGTGACGACAAAAGTCGGAGACCTTGTTTTTGCCCGCACCATACCTACTTACCACCGGTTCAACCAAATCATCATTGTATAGCATTTACTAATAACTAATATTCACCCCTATCATGAATAATTTTTTCCCTAAAATTTTTTCCCATTTCCCAAAAGTGCGATCATGAATAATTTTTCCCATAGAATGTGTTGCCATTTTCTTATATGTAATTCAGCGGTGAATGACATGCAAAAAAGAAATGTTCCCATTAAAAATTTCGCCTTATCGTGAATGGATTTTTCAAAAACATTTTTCCCATTTTTTGTGTCAATTTGTTCATTTTATTTTCTTTGGGGAACTAGAACAAAATGTAAGTACTTGTTACTTTTTAATGGATACAGAAAAAAAATTTTGCTCCATCACACGTCTATACGGGATTGTATTCCATATGAAGGAATCGTGGCAGGATCCGGGATGTGTGGCATCAACGAACGTAATTCTCATATTACTATCGCATATCTAAAAAATCGTAAAATGTATGTATATATAATTACAAGCTATTATATTTATGAATGAGTATTGTAAACTTACGAGTGTGGTGTTCAAACTGTAATTTCCTTTTCTATTGTAATAAAGGTGGTTGTTTTTATTTGGACTTATAATATTGATGTGTGTTCCATCAATACATCCGATGACGCCGGGTATGCCAAATTTTCGGAGAACTCCTGACAACTGGCTCTGGTTTCTTCTTTTGACGGATAGTTTAGCCATTCTGCGCAGAGACATTTTTTAAAAGCATCCAACACACCTCGCAAAAAGTGGATTGCGCCATTCCTACTTCGTAATCTCTTCCAACACCTTTTTGGTATCCACCCTCTGCAAAAAAACGTAAGCATGCGCTTAGTTTTACGATGGGCGGAGAACCTGTCAAATTATCCAACAGGTATGAAAACTCCGATTTATTCACCCTGTAATGTTGAATAAATCTGAAATGGAAACAAATTGATTTAAATTCTTTAAATAAACTTAACCCACTTACAATGTATCGGGCAGCTCTAATGGATTAGATGCATCTCGCAAAGCACGACGAGCTATCCGCTGTTGCTCGATCTCCTCCTCTTGTAGTGATATAATGGCACCAATCCTGAACATTTTTTTTACCTTTTAAACTACAAATTTGTGTATAATAATTACAAAACTTAAATTTAATTACTTTTTATATCACTTACCCATATATTTTCAATAATTTTTACTTTATATATGTATATTTATATTTTCTTCTTCCCTATTTTACACTCACTACATATTGATAGCAAAACAAACGTTCCCATGATATTCACGATAGCAAATTTCCCAACGTGGGAAATGAAAATTTTAGGGGAATAAAAATTTCACATTTTATTCACGATAGGGGTGATTATATATTTATAATTATTTATATGTATACTAAATCCTAACCTGCAGTTATTATTAAAATGAAATTATTGTAATTATTTTAGTATAAGTTCATAACAAGCCCCATTGTGCTTAAAATACTATTTAAATTACTTTTGCTAAGCTCTTATGATCTATTTTTAGAAATATTCTTATTAGTGATAACAGGTGTCGTACGACTCACATTTGACCTACAAGACCTCTCTGCTGAATTCAATTGATGCTTGTTCTCACATTGATCAGTTGTATAGAAGGACACAACATGTTCGATATTCGACCATGTTTGATCTGTGCTTTTGTGAATAAAAGCGAGCATGACTTCAGCAGTCGAGGCAGTTGGTGACGAGTTGCTGGTAAGGCAGGTCGATCCTGTGACATCGACTGCGCTAAAAACATAAGCAAATCACAAGTGGTGTGGTTCTCCCCACTTGTGAATTGTTTACAGCCAGTAAAACGTTGGCAACTGTGGACGGACACCAGAGGTGTCAGGGCAACAATCATCTTGTGCGTAGGCCATTTGATTGTTGTTCTGACATTCCCCTTTGGTTGACTTGACTGACTGTGCCGGGGTATTAACAAGGAACAGTAGAATCTACAGTCATCCAGAGCGTATGCCGTTTGACTGTTGTTCTGACTCTAACCCCCCTGACGCTTTCGGCACTGGTACTGGACGGACACCAGAGGTTTCAGAGCCACAATCATCTTGTGCGTAGGCCATTTGATTGTTGCTCTGACATTCCCCTTTGGTCGCCTTGACTGACCGTGCCGGGGTACTAAACAAGGGACTGTAGAAACTACAGACCGTGGGACTGTTGTTCTGACTCTAACCCCCCTGACGCTTTCGGCACTGGTACTGGACGGACACCAGAGGTCTCAGAGCCACAATCATCCAGAGCGTATGCCGTTTGATTGCCGCTCTGACATCCCCCTTTGGTTGACGTGACTGACTTTGTTACTCGACGAACCGTATTTGGCCGGCCTAGGGCTTATTAATTAATATTAGGCTTATTTTCTAACTCGATGTAGCCCTAACATAGTGTAGTAAATAAGCTATTTTAAGTTATTTTACAAATTGTAAATAAATAGCCTAGAATCTAAAAAAGAATGACTTTTATTTGTGTAACCACTGGACGCCGCTGAACTACCCCAGCACCCGAGCGGAAACGTGTCGTTACAACCATTTTCTTTAAGATCTTTGTGGGCACTTAGTAGCAAGAGGCATATCTATAAAAAAAAAATATTTTAACTCAAAATCCAAAGTTTTCAAATTTGACCATATGCACTATATTTTTTTTTAATGGATGTTTATTTTTTTTGCTCAAACAAAGCTTAGTTCTTTTCCTTTAACAGCTTTGTGGTCACTTAATGGGATGCCCCCTCTAACTCCGGCAGTTCTTGACTGATAGAGCTGAAAATTTGTGTCTGGCCTACTGTCCAATAGTAGGAAGACATCGACATCGACAAGACATCGATTTTAAAAATTATGTCACTTGGCACGAAATTGCCCATATGTATGTAAACCGGTAGGGCCGCAACGTCATCGGCATATGTATGCCGGCTGGCATCTCAATGCGAAAGATATCATCATAGGTTATGTTCCATAATAGGTCAGGGCCAAGAATTGATCCTTGAGCTGCACCAGACGTAATCTGTTTTCTCTTACGTCCTTCGTTTGTATCGTAAATAAGCTCACGATCTCGTAAATAGCTCTGCATGATCTTCAGCAGATAACCAGGCACAGCGAACTTTGTTCTCAGAGCATCAAGTACGTCAACCCACCGGAGTCTGTTGAATGCATTCCGGACATCTAAGGTCGCCAACAGAACTATGTATCTGCAGCGAAAAATGGTTTGCTTTTTGGACAGTCATCACGCTAGTCAATACTTCGTTAATGGCTCCCATCGTCGATCTACCCACTCTAAACCAGTCTTTCTGCCTTTCTGAGAAACCATCTGCATTTTCCACTGGTGTACTCAGACGAAATTTCAGTAGTTTCTCCACCAATTTTCCAGCACTATCCAGCATGCATAAGGACCGGTATGCAGAGGCTTGCTTAGGATCGCCTTTCCCTTTGCTAATTAGAATTAGCTGTTGTCTCTTCCGTCTAATTGGGAAGACGGCTCGAATCAGACATGCATTGTACATATCCGAGAGTACCATGGGACGTTTCTTGGCTATGAGCTTCAGTATTTCTGGAGGTACTCCATCAGGTCCTGGAGCCTTATTCCTCTTTAAACTTCGTGTCGCTTTTTGAAGCTCCTCTATGGTGAATAGAGGTGGACTCTCCGCTGAGAACGTTATATTTTCGTCTACCCGGTGCCTGTGGTCCGGCAAAAGCGTGTTTAGCGTGTTAAGCGATGTTGGTCATAGTTTGACAATCCAGTTTAGGACGGGATAATTTGTCTCTAGTTTCGTCTTTACTATTTTGTATCCGAAGCCCCATGGGTTATTATTTAGATCACCTCGTAGTACGTTATATTTTCGTCTACCCGGTGGCCGTGGTCCGCCAAAAGCGTGTTTAGCGTGTTAAGCGATGTTGGTCATAGTTTGACAATCCAGTTTAGGAAAGGGATAATTTGTCCCTAGTTTCGTCTTTACTATTTTGTATCCGAAGCCCCATGGATTATTATTTAGATCACCTTGTTTGGATTACATCAATAGTGATTTGGTTAGGATTGACAACTGGGCCTCGGCCAATGGACTTTGCATCAGTCCCTCCAAGTCTAAATGTATTATACTTTCGAGGACCGATAGATCATTTGTCATACTTGAATTGTGCATCAGGGGAAATAAGATTGACTTTGTCAAATCTGCGAAGAATCTGAGTATTGTCTTTAATGGCAGTTTATCGTGGTCTAATCATATAGGTGTCGTTGTTGGTAGAATTTATAGTATGCTTAGGAACTTGTGGACTGTTATTGATTCGACTCCTTTTGTCATTCGTATGCAACTTGCTAGAACCTACTTAATTCCGGTACTTTTGTATGGGTGTGAAATCTTCGCAAACTGTGATTGTGATGATAACCGTAGACTTAACTTGGCATTTAATAACATAGCTAGATATGTCTTTCGTAAAGGGAGTCGTGATCACATTTCTCATTTCTTAATGTGAAATTTGATAATCTCTTGAAAATTAAATGCCTTATTTTACTTCATAAGATAATTTACACGGAACGGCCGAAATATTTATTTTGTCGAATTAAATTTGCTAGATCCTACCGGGGTAGGAATATTATTCAGCAACGATTTAGGACTCTCTTGTCTCAGGGACAGTTTTTTATACACATCACTAGTCTTTGGAATGCGTTCAAAAAGGAATTATTTAAATTATTTTCATAAGTAAAATTTTTTATGATTTGTGATTTGTTTTATAGGTTTATATCGGTTATATTTTTATTCCTAGTTTTTTAGATTGATTTTTATAAATATGTAGTAACATTTTTTTAATATTTCTTCAACTTTTTTATTTACTTCTACAATATTATTAGTTTTTTTAAATTTCTTTATATTATATTTTATATATATATATATTTTTTCTTTATATTTTATAGTTTAACTTAATACTAATTATATTAATTTTGTATTTTTTATTTAATATGTTTTGTTTCACTATTAATTTTTAAATCTTAATGATTCCAAACATAGCACTGTCACTTATAAGATTCATATCTTGTTGTGCTATGTAAATTATAATAAATAAATAAATAAATATGAAAAAAAAAATAAATATGGCAGCCTTTAGCTTTTTCTTTGCCATCCTAAAGTCTGCAGTTTCATCTAAACTAGCACCATTTCGTTTTGCTAGAGTTTTGCTAGAGTCTTTTCCGCAAGCATTTTCATCGTAGTTCCGCTATTTCATCTGTCCACCAATAAACTGGTGTTCTCCAGTAAATAAAGAAGAGTAAAAACAATTCGTTACGAAGCCATCATCCTCTGCTCCACATATTCAATATTATTTGCACACAAAAACAAAAAACATCTCCAACATACTTGATAACCAATGACAACTCATACCACTACGCTGTTAAATAAGTCTCAAAAAGGATATGTGTTTGCCCTTTGTCTCCTAATCGTAGGACATGTGTGTCTGAACATGTGTGTTTGGTCAGCCTCTATCCATATTTGTATTGATAAAATTGTAACAATAGATTGACAATGAAGACAACAAATGTTTTTGTAAACATTTATCCTTGCGTTCCTTTTGTTATTATGTTTAAAGGACTTTTACGGAAAAAATTAAAAAAAAATTGGAGAAGAATATCAACAAACATTTATGGAATCTTTTGCCAAAATAAAAACGATTTACGAATACATATGTATGTACGTATGTATTATTCTTAAAATATTTTTGTCTCAATGGTGGATAAAAAATGGAAAACAAAAAATAATATTTTCAAGTGTCTGCGGCAGGGTCATAAAAATATTTCAGGGGATTTATTTTTCTTCTGTTTTCGTATTTCTTAGAATTTGGCAATTGAAAATTATTTGTATGGTTTATTAAGAGATGATAGGCACTCCTTACTGAGGTACAGGCTGATATTTTTGATTGTGTTAGAAGCTCCAGGAGAAATATTTTGTGTCTTATGTTGTATGCTCAAATCATCTGACTTCTTTGTTAAAAACTTTTCACACTCAAAAAAAAAAAATATTTTTATTTGTGACTACATTTTAAGCCCATTTCGAAACTTCTTATCATGTTCGAAAATGCTCAAATTATACTCAAAACTGTACGTGTATCAGTTGGATTTTAAACTGTAAATTCGCTTTCCTTTAAAACTTTTCTTTATTAAAGCCATGAAATGAAAAGAACTTCTAGTTGAGAATAATCTTTAAATCTATGGTACAAAATGTCTGCTACATATGTCTCTATAAACAGCTGCGATAGAAATAATAGCACCACTAGTCATAACACACAAAAAACGTTAAAGTATCACCCTTCAGTTATCTATTTAGAGTCAATCGGCAGTTAAAATCGTATTCGTATTTGAGACCATCCTATTAACAACCAGAGACTCCTTTCACTTATATCGGGTCCGCCATCTAACGTTTTTTTTACAACTAGTGCTTATTTCGTGAATGGTAACACTTAGCTCATGTCTGATTTGACAGATAATTAGTTTTATCCTTCCGCTGAACGAATATGGAAGTCGTCGTAGTCTGGTAGATAGTGTGTTGGCTTATTAGACTGAAGGCCTGAGTTCAAATCTCGGGCCAGACATCAAAAACGAAAATCTGAAAATATTTCTTCGACGATTTCCTCTCAGCAGATTTCTGGCAAAAACTCTGAGATTAAATAAAGTTGCCATGAAAAGCTTCTCAAATATCTGTCGTTCGGAGTCGACTTTAAACTGTAGGTCCCGCCACTCATGTTAGAAAATGAACACACACAACATAAGTGGTGTGAGAAGCTAGGTCGTAATCCTGACTGAAGGGTTGTAATGACCAATTATGTTTGTATGTGAACGAATATGGTTGTGTATACGCTTGAACAACGCTGGGAAATATTGCGACATTACTTTGAAAATCATGGTAATGTTGCAGAATGTGTGCGAAAATTGCGTACGGATTTTGGAAGAAGAGAAGCACCGTCAGCTCCGTATGTTCGTTATCTTGTGAAAAAAAAGTGAAAGAAACTGGCATCCTCATCGATAAACCAAAGAGTGAAAAGCCAAAAACAGTGCGTACACCCGAGAATATTGCTGCTGTGACAGAAAGTGAAGCGTGAAGCGCCATCAACATCAATTCACCGTCGTTCTCAACAATTGAACATTTCGGAGACATCATTGAGACGAACTTTGCATAAAGACCTTGGTATGACGCCATACAAAGTCTAATTGGTTCAGGAGTTGAAGCCAATTGACCATCCAATGCGCAAGGCAAAGCAATGCAAGCCGCATCTTGTCCTAAGAGCATCCTGCCATAAGACTTTGAGTTATTTCAGAGTATTTTGTGGGATACTGGGTTATTGAAATAACTTCACGGAAGAACAATCCACTCCACTCTAGAGAGCTTGCTTATCTCCAGGACAATAGAAGGAAGAACTCCAGAAGGTAAAGAGCTCTTCCTCCTCCTATAGAATCTTGTGATAACTGTGCTATGTGGACAATGCAGTCCTTACAAATTTGTAGATGCTCTTAGGACAATATACAGCCTGCCTTGGTTTGTCGTGCGCGGCTTGTTGTATTAATCTTTGGAAAACGCTGGTGGTACTTTCATCAAAAGGCACAAATCAACAAATTTTTGTCCATTGAAGTTGAATAAGGCGAATATTGGACACACTTTCCGGAACTTAAGAAGATCCAACAAAAAAAATCTAACAAAGTCAAAGAGCCTAATCTCGGTGGCCAGTTAACATCGCCTTTACGTGTGACGACCATACCCTCAATTTGCTTGGGCAGAATATACAATTTGGAATGAATTATTTGGCACGTAGCACTGTCCTATTGAAACCACACGTTTTTGGTGTCTAAATCATTTAATTTAGGCCAAAAGAACTTGGCAATCATCGACCCATAATACTAACTATTGACAGTAATGACAAGGCCATCATCATCTTTCTTGACATCATTCACAAAGAAATATGGACTGATGACGCCCTCAGTCCAAGATCACCACTAAATAGTAACAACAGTGCCACATCCTGGAGCTTATTTTAAACACAAAACTGTCATGGAAGCCAAATATTTCGAACGAGTACGAAGAAGGCCTTCATTGCTCTCTTTGCTTGGAATAAAGTGTTGTGGTGAAAATGGGCTCCCGAACCTAGGATGTCTAATTAGATGTCCTTCGACAGGACATACAACCTCAATTTGATATGACGAAGGTACGCCTATATTATTATTACTGGTTTATTACCTTCATTGCTCTCTTTGCTTGGAATAAAGTGTTGTGGTGTAAATGGGCTCCTGAACCTAGGATGGCTAATTATATGTATACAGCAATAGGCAGTGTGATGTGCGTTGACAGGTCGTACAACTTCCGTTTGATATGACGGATACAAAGGTACGCTTACATTATTATTACTGGTGCACTGCTTACCACATCTCACCCGTTGTTGAAGACAATACTAAGTCCCTTCCTGCAGGACACAGCAGCCAATATTATTGCCGATTGGACAAAGGCAAAGACTGAATATCGGGACGGAATTCGAAAACTTTAGGAGTTCAGCTTGCTTGTTACCGCACTACGACGTCTCATGGAAGTTCAGCGAGTCTATTCCGGTTAGACGGAGTATAAAAGTCTTCATTAGATATACCGAATCGTTCTAAGACTAAAGATAATGGCTCATACGTGTCCGAAGTGTATGTATCCTCTGGGGTGGAGACAGCTATTTTCTCTTAATTAACTACTTAGAGATTCTGAACTGCAGCCTGAAGACATTAAGCCCTCACTTGTAACTGACCATTGAATAGCTTAAGGGCAGCTGAGGAAGAATTTTGGAAACAATCTTGTCTCAATGAAATTTCAGGACAGTGTTGCTTTTATTTTAATCTTAGCTGTAGCTGGCATTTTATTTTGTTAGAAAATTCAATTTTCCTATTGGAAAATTCAATTTCATTGACTGTCAACAGCAGTAGTTGTGCCGTAGAACTTGCAAAGGAAATACGGAAACTTTAAACACTTAATTTTGCTTGTGCTTCAACATATCCGCTGTCTTTTGTAGGTGGATAAGTAGGTTCCTTAGATAAAAACGTAATGAATTGAAACAGCCATAATGAAGCCTGTGTCACAGATGTCTTTAAGAACATATTGAAACATTAGCTCATCATGTATGTTGCAAGTGATTTCCAACATCATTAGAGGACAGAGTCACAAGGCATTGTAGTAAGAAAGAAAACCTTCTGGTATTATCAAAAATTTGGCTAAGTGTTCAATATTTGGTACCTTATCATACGCCCCTCATACAATATGTGTTTACTCTATGCGTATTTGCATATTTTCTTTTTCCCAAAAAAGTTTTCAAGCCACTTATCTGTCTGCAGAAGCTTTAATTAAATTTCTCTTTCCTGTTTTTTTATGTTCTACTGTCGATATCCTTTTTTTTTTTTCTTTTCGGTGTGTCTGTGGCCCTAAATTTGTTTTTTATCAAATTTTTTTATTGCATCCTGCTGATATTAAAGTTGAGGTTGAGTGTTGAGGCTTCCTTTGGTGTTGTTAATTTGCCTTGGCTGGGATATGTTTCATGAGGAGGATGATATACATCATCATCATCATCATGGAAATCTAAAGCAAGGCACGTGTGCTTTTTAAGGGAGTTTGGGTTGTTTGTTTAAAAATTGAGTTAAAAAAGTTTTACGAATTTTTTTTAAATTTTTAATCAAATTATTATGAAATTTATTTTAATAGAGGCTATTTACATAGGTTTTGAAGGCGCCTAATGAAAGACACACAGAGATGAGGGCACAGTGTAGATATTTTCGAAAAGGAATTATGAAACTGACACAAAAATTTGTTATCAAACTACTACAGTGGTAACTATGGGAGGAATAAGTGCTTAGTTCAACCAGCGGGCACTGGAGCTGATATGAATATTTCTCCAATGATCATAATAACGTGGCATGTAACTGCATTGAATTACTGCCATTCGTACTACATATCCCGCATTGTTAATCACTTAATAGGTGTCTGGTGGACAGTCCGCTAGACCATTAGCGTGAGGGTTGTGTGTTCGAGTCCCACTCGAAATTCTGGTCTGTTACACCACACCGAGCTTAAGATCGAAGTTACTCAGCTCGTAAATAATTGACTATAATTTGTAATTGTATTGCAATTAATAAATACATAAATACGCCACTTAATAATGTCCGTTGTTGTCCTTTCAATTACCAACAACACACGTCAATAAATAAGTTTCCCTTACCCTGGATACTCATGTTCATCATCAACGTATTGTAATGCTTACCATTACACGACAGTGCAAGTATTTAATTTGTCTCTTTCTGTTTCTCTCCTTTTCCCTCTTTCTCTCCTTGCCTTCTGTTATATTGTTTAATTGCAAATTGAAAACCAATTGAATTTTATTTATTTATCCATCGTTTAATTGTTTTATTTTTCCATTCATTAATCCCTTAACGTGGTCTCAACAATTGTTTGTCAGCAGCATTGTGTTGCACGTTTTCTGTTTTCCAATTTACACATGTGGCATGATAATGTTGCCACTCTACTTCTCATATATTTTCAATATCCATTACATGAGTTGGTTTCATTCGTTATCACGTTTTTCACGACAACAACTTGACATTTGTCATTCATGCCGTTGTTGGTGTTGTTTCCAATAAAACAATAGAACTCTCATCATTGTCAATAGACCGTAGGAATAATTATAATCTACGAGTGTGGTCCAAAAATTAGCCAGTAATAATGGAAACATAATAAATCTGAATAAATCTAGTCAACAGGAGATGGCAACCCTGTTAATCTAGAACCTGTTATAAAAGACCCATCACCTGCTTAATTAGTAAACTTGATAATGAATTGTCCTTCATGGCACTGCCGTTAGGTATTACTTCGCGGAGGGCTAGTTAGCTTTAAGGCTTTCACAAATCAAATTTTGTCTGTGTATCTCTAATCAGTATAACTTTATCAAATCGCTGACTGTACTGGTTCCGTAGAAGTCTAAAATTCAACACCTCCCCTATAAACTGATATGCCCATGGATTCATTTCACACATCAAATGTTTTCTCTGTATCTCCCAACTTCGAAGTTCCAGTATAACTTCGTCAATACGTTGATTACACTGGTACCATTGAATTCTAGAATTCAACATCTGGTTTGCCCTCGAATTCATTTTCCAGGGCCATCTTAATCTCATAGGTAGGTAGGTAGGTATAAGTGGCCGTCTCCCCAAATTAAATTTGGATGTACGCACTTAGGCCCCATGGGGCCCATTGTGATACTACAGTTCGCGCTAACTATCCCCTAATCCTAGTACCACCTAAAGCTTAAAATGAAGCGACTCAGACTGCCGACGTCAGTGTTCGACAAATCACTCAGATTATCGATATAGTAGGCACCAAGATGTCTCTTCCTCCTTTGACATAGTGCCGGGCATGTTCCCAGTAGATGAAAAACCGTCTCTTCCTCCTCTTCGTCCCTGCAGCTTCGACAGAAATCGTTCGCAAGGTGCCCCACACCAATGCGCCTCGCGGGGACACCCATAATGCAATGACCCATCACGATTCCCACAACCGCACTGAGCAAGCCTCTGTGGAGTTTCAGCAGTCTTGCAGAGCGTCTTCTATCCAGCCGAGGCCAGATCATGCGCGCCACTCTGCCCTTATCCGAGGCTGCCCACCTGCTGTTGCTAGAGTCTGTGATCTCATCGTCAATCATCAGCTTGCAGGTCCTCAAAGGGACCCCAATACTCAAGAATTCGTCGCAGAGTTCGATGGTCGTGCCGCGTCTGGCCAGTTCATCCGCTCTGCAGTTTCCCGGGATATTATTGTGTCCCGGAACCCAAACGATATGTACATTATACCTATTCGCCACCCTGTACAGGTGTCTCCGACAGCCGTATACCGTCTTGGAGTTCATCACACTGGAGCCCAGAGCCCTGATAGCCGCCTAACTATCGGAGAGTATGGTGATGTTTCCATTGGGGATATTCGAATCCCAAATAATCTTAACCGCAGCCTGTATTGCCAACACCTCCGCCTGGAAGACGCTGCAGTAATCCGGTATCCGTGTAGCTTCAGCTATACCTATTGACTCCGAGAAAATTCCACCACCAACGGTTCCTCCCAGCTTGGATCCATCAGTGAAGATTTGGGCAGAGTCCTTGACGAGGTTCCCAGCACCATTCTTCCATACCTCTTTATCTGGGATGGTCGTCCTAAATTTCGTAGAGAAGTCATATCGCGGTATCATGTAGTCAATGTCCCCGACAGCTTCAAATTTCCTCAGGATACTTGAGTGACCAGTGTCTGATCCACGCCATTGTCCAGTCGCGCAGAGACGCTTGCCAATCACAGCCGCCACGCCCCTACAATATAGATCAAGCGGTGGGAGGCCCAAAATTATCTTCAGTGCCACTGTAGGAGTAGTGCGCAAGGCACCATCTTAATCTTATACAAGATAGTAGAATATGCTTCATCCTCATCAACACGGTTTAGGCACACAGTGGAGCTACATATCTTGTTCAAACCTGTCCAGGTATTTTCTGAAGCAACTAATAGCACTCATGGACTGGGTCAAGTAGAAATTCAACCGGCAGTGTTTTTTGTTCTCTAATCTAGGGGATATATTAGGGATAAGGAAAAATGTCCACCTTCCCCTTTATCATGACTGCCATTTGCATATGATTTCTTGGCTTTTATAGCCTCAGTTTGTACTGAAGCCTCAAGACGACGAAAGTATATCCTCCTCATTTCATCCGTCATCGAGAACAATATCTTCCTTGTCGTCCCCGCAGATATGTAGTACTCCAGACCGTATTGGGCAAACATATAACATTATTTACACTCTCGATTTACTCATACAATTTAGGGATGTGAGGGACAATCTTCCCGCGATGGATGTCAAGACTGCTACACATTATTGCTGTTATAGTCCTCGCTATTATCCTCTTATTCTCTGAATATGGTTCTCCAATATTTGGCATCAACCTCGTTAGTAATCCCTGGTTCTCAGTTACCTATTCGCTAATGAATTGCACAGAGTCCTTGAAATTTAATATGTCGTCGCGGTAATTGTCTTCAAATATTCTATTGCCCTGTTCGATTCTAGCCCTTAACGGCCACTTCCTTCTTCTCCACCATCCATTAAATGTATGAGTGAATCATTATTTGAACACACACAAACACATTAAAATTCTGTTAAATGTCACTAAAGGATGTAAAGGCTGACCCTGCAAAATTTTTGTTCTTTTAATTGAAATTCAATACAACAGGTTGACAATATTATTCACAAGGAATATTAAAAATAAAGAGAAAAACTTGTCATACTGCAGCCGCTTGAGGAGTTTTTATTGCCAATCAGTGTAAACACTAAATATACGTGTGTGTTTCATTTTCTCTCTTTCTCCATGGGTACTACAGTATAATTAAGTGGCTTATTTAATACAAAAAGGGAAAGAAAACTACAATAATTAAACAAAGTCACACACACACACACATCCATACCCTTGCATTCATAATCAATCTAACAAAAGTGTAACGGAATTTATACCCTGAGAATCAATGTAAAGCCAATGTATTCAATGCAGTTTAAATAAAGCTTTTATGTGACGTCACAAATGTATATTCAGCATGTGCTGTTTAAAACACTCTCATTCTGGTTTTATAGTCTTACTCTTCTTCTTCTTTTTATTTTCTGTTTATTATACGCTGTATTCCCTGCTGAATAGTATTTTAACATTTCATGCATGTCCTGTTAAACACTTCTTCACTCTCTCTCTCTCCCTCATCTCATGGTGAATACATGCTCTTTAGTACTCTTCTTCTTTATAACAGCCAGCCAATATCTGTTTTGTAGTGCCAGATAATTTCATTGTCTGTATTTGTTGCATTTGTTGTTATTGTGTTGTTGTATTATTCTTTTCCTTATGAATACAAATGTTTTGGGAATTCTTTATGGGACTATTCTGTTTACGTACGCGTGTCTTTGTATGTGTTAATGTATGTGTGAAATGATAAGAAAAAAAACTAATCAAAATTGTATGGAGAGCAGCATTCATTAGAGAAACACTAAACACTGTTGAATATGCTTAAGAGACTGAATGAATGAAAATTGTTCATTGAAATCATTGCATGGCCGATTAGCATTCCATATTCCGTCTACGAAAAGTTTTAATGGAAACAATTTTGTAATTCTAACAGGACTAATTGCAGTTGTTGAAAAACTTTAATTAGTGATTGTAAAATATGAAAAGGGGATCTACTTGATTAGTTAAATTAATGAATGAATGGAAGGAATCGATATTTTTTAAAACAAATTTTTGGGCAAATTTTTAAATCTTCACTTTTAAATACCATAATCAAGTACATGTTTGCTGTTATATTTTTGTCAACCCAATAAGGGATATTTGAATTGGTACGTACATGGTACATTGTCTTAGTGAAACCATATTTTCCATTTCGACAAATGCAACCTTTTTATCCCAATAACGTGGGCATAGTACTCGCCGTTGATGGTTTTCTATAGTTGAAGATCCCAGACAACAGACGCCGTGACCTTGCCTGAAAATAAAACTGTCTGGGCCTTGTTGAAGATCCCAGACAATAAACGCATGCGCCTTATTCAGACACGATTCTTCAGTTCACTGCTTTGACTGTTATTGTCTAATCCAAGTGAGCGAAGTCATAAGAAAAAAGAACGCGATGGTAGAAGATTACTCCATAGAGCTAAAATAATGTGGCATAGTATTCGCTGTTGATGGTATTTTCTTGTTGAAGATCCCAGACATGATTTTTCAGTTCAGTGCTTAGACTCTTACTGTATCAATCACGTTAACCCATTAACGCCTGACCCCAGAATCCGTGGTCCGATTTCGGTGAAATTTGGCACAAATAGTATTTGGAGTATTTGTATTGATGTGAATATTTTAATTTTTTTTTTAAGTGTCGTGGGGGCCTTTGTAGGGCATGGGTATTTTTCTACCCACTTCGGCATAAGTGTGTTCTAAAATAAAATTTTTTTCTCTTTATTATATGGCGACTAGACAACATAGTTAAGCTATTTTTGAGAGTTTTATTGAAAATAACACGTTTGTGACAATAATAATCCTGACAAGAATGATAAATTTTCCAAAATTACTCCATTAAACACTGCACTGAATAAAAAATTCATGCAATTTGGTATATTTTCTCATAGTCTTTCTGTGGATGAACAGACGATCGCATATTATGGTCACCATTTGGCTACAAATACTGGGTGTTGGCTTCTATGACAGGATATTGTTATTCCTTTATCCCATATGCTGGCGCTTCTGCTAAAAATAATGCTGACTACGGACTTGAAGAAAACGTGGTACTACGACTATTAGAGAATATTTCAGATTCAAGTCAATATAATGTTACATTCGACAAGCCATAATTTATTATGTACATTATCTCGAAAAGGTTATTTTGCAACCAGGTACTGTTCGAGATAATCGAAGCAATCACGCATTGTTGAATGATATTAAATTGATGAAAAAGAAACCTCGGGGTTCATCAGATTTTTGCTTTGACAAACAACAATATTATCGCAGTTCTCTGGAACGATAATTCAGTAATTACCTGCACACATATTTATTATCATGTTATACCTATGTATGTATGTATATATTTTAAATCTTTCTGAAGGTGGTAACTGTGATGTCTAATTTTTTGGGTGCAAAACCGATGTGCCAAACCAAAAGATATGACCGTAAACATCGCATGATGGCTGTCGTTGAACAACCATACATAATACATGCTTATAATCATCGAATGGGTGGGGTTGACTTATTCGATAATGGCGTCTACAATTATCGTATTCTAGTCCGCGGAAAAGAGTGGTATTGGCCATTACTCACTAACACAATTGACGCAGCTTTGGTAAACGCATGCAAACTACACTGCTTGTGCAGGGGATGTAAAGGTTTGCCACCTATGAGCCAACTCGATTTTTGGGTTAGCATTGTTGAAGCGTTGGTAAAAATTCGTGAAAATCGACGCCGTGATGGAAAAGTTGTCACAAATGCGCAGCAAATAACAAAACACACTGACAAATTTGACCACATGATTGATAAAATTGAAAAACGCTGTCGCTGTGCGCAATGTGGTGGGAAAACAGAGTACGGTTGTGCAAAATACAGTTTGAATGTGCATCCAAGGGATTCTTTTGCACAATTTCATGGCGGAACTACCAAAAATATAAAAAAATAGAGAAAAATAAATGATTTGAAATTTTCAATTTGAAATGAATTTTTAAAAGTTTTATGAAAAATATTCCATACCAATGTCTAAGTGGGTATTTTTATACTCATGTCTTTTAATCGCACCTGTAGCTTAGGTAAGTAGACCAAGTCAAGTGAAAGTATTTTTATCGGGTAGAAGATATATTATATTACATGGCATCTAAAGGTTTTTCTGAGAATATCATCCATACATATTCCACAGAAGTTCTTTCTACAAAATGATTTGATTTTGAAAAATCCATGATCGTTGACCTTTTTTCTGTCATCCAAAATATGTGAATATCATGCCTTACTAATTTTTTTTTAACCGTTCTATGTCTTCTTTATTCGCTCTTAAAGAAACGTTTGGGCTCTCGTTTAGTTGGGTTAAGATAGAATTTTTTAAAAAAACTTCTTTTTTTGGGTATTTTTCTACCCATTCGGCGTTAATGGGTTAACCATGTAAAAAAAAAAGAAAGCGATGTTAAAAGCTAACTCCTTAGAAATATCTTCACGACAGTGTTATTTCGCAGCATTATAATATTAGGTGGATGATGATATTGTGAATGCGTTGGCAAAAGATGGTGCAGCAAAATACATGGAAATTTTGGAACGGTCAGTTAGACCTAATTTGACTCACTAATCCACTGAGAGGTCAGTCTGTAGAATCTCCATGCTACAAATTCCTAAGTTTCAAACGGTGTCTCTTGAACGGAATAGATACGAAATCTGAGTATTGAATCTATAAGGATCTTGATAGGTTTTAGAGACATGTTGTTCAAAGAGCAAAAACCCGATTGTGGGACTTAGGCATCCTTTTTCTTTCTGCAGTTGTTGTAAAAATGTTGGGAGAACCAGAAACTGTCGTGCGCATTCAGTATCTTGAAATGAGTGTACAAAGAGCAGGAAGCCTTTTGTGGGACTTAGGCATCCTTTTTTCTGCAGGGTATGTAGAAATGTTGGGATAGCCCGAAACTGTTGTCGAGCTTATTTAATATCTCTGCCATGGCATACAGCTGCGAAGATCTAGGGTTCTTGAATAGATTTTGTGCAATAATCTTGAGGAATTGACTTCAGTTAGGATTTCAAATGCTGATGAGATATCCTTTTATCCTCTCTTATCTTTTTTTTCTGACACTTATCACTTCTTTAACAGTTTTTTCTTAAATTTCTCTGTTTTTCTTTGAATTTAAGTTCGTGTTTTCTTTTTTAACCTGAGGTTATCCACAAAGAACCTTGTCTAATCTCTGAACAGAGATGTGCTCTCACATGTTTTCACACAACGTAACCCTTGCTGCGAAATCATTTTCTATCAATTGCTTTTAGACAATTGTAAAGTTGAAATAATGATATGGTTAACATATGTTTTGTGGTACAAATACACCAGTCATGTAAACTACACAAAACCTTTGCCACAAAACCTTTTCTAAAAAAAAAATACTGAGAATATCATGCGATAAACTATTTCGAACTCCATTTTGTATTTAATGTTTCAGTAGGTTTTCTGGGACAATTTCTGTATATTTATGGCCGCTAGACCCTTGTCTTAGAATAGTCCTTCAATTTCTTCTCAGCTGCAACAGGAATATGCGAATCACTTGCTTTTCTTTTGTGAAAAATCTGCAATTTCAGCACAAAAAGCAATCTCAAGATTAATTAGCGAGAACTTAAACAACAATTAAGACATCAACAGCAATTCCAACAGCAATTCCAACAGCAATTACTCAACAGAACTTGTTTTCCTTTTTTGTTGAGAGGCCTTAAGGGGTAACAATTTGTAATTTCAACTACTAAATGCCAAGTACTGTAGCAGCAGCGCTGCAGCCTTACAACAGCTTAATTAAAATTCGAACTTTTATTATACTTTCCCATTATTTTACAAAATTATTACAAAATAAAAACAAAACCTATATAAAACAATACACATTAAAATAAAACCTTTACGGGCAGCCATGGTTATCAATATTTTTCATGATTTTATTTAAAATGAAATTTGAATGAAAACAAAATTAAAAAGAAACAAATTCTGTAAACAAATTTGATTAAAACCTAGTGGATTAGCTAATGCTACATGAGCAGCCGAACTGCTGGCCATAGAATGCAACACAGCTTGTATGGTATTCTAATAATGCTTGTGATTAAAAATATGCCACACAACATAAATTCAATCAATCACCATAACAGCAGCCATGCATAAAGGGTTAACCAATATTGGAATTCAAAAAAGACGAATGAAATGAATGAATCGAAATATTATTTCATTGTAATGCTTGGACATCGCCATTGAACTAGAATAGAACGCTCACCCCTGAATTGGTTGCAGCAATTGATCCTTTTAAGGTAGTTTAAGACCACTTGGATTACGGCCTTGCTTCTCACACCACTTATGTTGTGTGTGTTGTGGCACCTACAGTTTAAAGTAGGCTGCAACTGCTCGCCTTACTTACTTACTTACTTAATTGGTCATTACAACCCTTTTAGTCAGGATTGCAACCTAACTTCTCACAACACTGTGGAGAGACCTACAGTTTAACGTAGACTCCATAGGACAGATTTTTCAGGAACTTTTGCATGACAGCTTTATATTACTCCCAGAGTTTTTGCCACAAATCTGCTGAGAGAAAGTTGCCAAAGAAATTTTTTTTTCATTTTTCGTTTTGTTTGAAATGACTGACCTGGGGTCAGGAGAAGCATAGCGCTATCAAATACGATATCTGTTGTACATCATGTTATTTTCTATTCAATTTAGCTAGTAATTGTTGATAGATAAATACTGTTACTATAGGAAAATTTTTCAAAAAAAAAAAAACACAAAATGCATGAAATCTTTATTTGAATCGATAGTACGGTCCATATAATTTAATGTTTGAAGATTATTTCATGCAAATGTTGACCTCGACTGCGCCTCAAATGGTCCATCCGCTTAGTCCAATTTTGACATACTCTTTCCAACATTTCGGCCGGTATCTCACGAATAAATGCTTCAATGTTGTCTTCCAATGCGTCAATTGAAGCGGGCTTGTCTGTATAGACATGAGCTTTAACATAGCCCCACAAAAAATAGCGTAAAGGTGTTAAATCGCACGATCTAGGCGGCCAATTGACCGGTCCCGAACGTGAAATAAAATGTTCACCGAACTCGCCTCTCAATAAGTCCATTGTTACGCGTGCTGTGTGGCATGTGGCACCGCCTTGTTGAAACCATATGTCACGCAAGTCAAGCTCTTGCATTTTGGGCAAAAAAAAATTGGATATCATCTCACGGTAACGCTCACCATTCACAGTTACGTTACGATTCGCAGCATCTTTGAAGAAGTATGGTCCAATGATGCCAAATTCAATGATTTGCAACCGTTGTTCGTTTGTAAGACGATTCATGGTTAAATTATAGACCAAACTGAAGATGTTTGACAGTGAAACAAAACACGAAACGTGCGTGAGCTGTTTAAACCAGTGTTGCCAAAAAGATAATAGTTAAAAAATCACCCTTTATATGTCGAAGTGTACTACGAAAATGTATTGGGTTATTGTCTTAGGTATAGTGGTAAGGAACCTTTATCATTGAATAGTACTCTTTCTCAAGATTTGACGCTGACCTAACCAAACTATGATGTTCATTGTTGACCTTATCCCCTTTAGTGGGTTTAAGGGGCGTCGCAAATGGACTCAAGGCAACCATTAAGCAATAAATATTTTTTTATATTTCGTTTTAATATCTGACCTGGAGTTTGAACCGTGGCCTTACGTCTAACAAGCCAACACCTACTAGACTATGGCGGCTACATTTCGATAGGCATTGCAGTTATAGCTTGACGAATATTTCAAATGCTCCAATATTTGGAATTTTTCTGCGTCGATATGGTTCTTAATGTAATTATAAAACAAGACAAATGACGTCATTACATTTACTGAAAACATCGCATGCTATCAAGCTTAAAGCGATCGGTTGATTATCATTTTTTGCAGGCCACAAATGTGTTATAAAACAGCAACAGAGTTCTTAATTACAACTTTCAGAAGCGTTTTCGAAAATTATGACCCAAAATCTTTCAAACTCTTCACTTAAGCCTTTCACTGGCATTTCAAATAAAAGATATTTAATAGCAGGCCGGCTGGCTTAATTTTAAACCCCTAAGTGGATAACCTGTTATATTGCCTACAACAGAAACAGAAACAAAAAAAAGGATGCCAAAATATCCAACAGCCTTCACAAAATATTCAAATAGGCACTCAGTTGCTACAATGAAGTATAGGTTTGGCATTGTTTTGCATGCACAGTCGATGCATATGATGACATTTAATGCATTGCCCATCCTTGTGAAATTCTTTGAACAACGATAATTGCTTTAATATAAAAATATTAATTCATAAAAAGGAAAAAAATAACTCCTTTAATAACATCAAAGAAATGTTTTTCGAAAATGCATTACAGCACTCACAGCATTATTATTGGATTACAGGAACAATTTTATTCAAAAAGATTTTTCCAAAATACAAAATAAAACATTTAATAAAATTGTGTAAAAAGGATGTCTTAGGACAGGTTAAATAAAAATTTAAAAGTACAATAAAAAAAATTTATTAAAAAAAAATACTCTGGAATGCTACACATTTTGATCGTATGGCAAGTATACATATGAGCGTCAATAAGAATAGATAGAGACAGAGACAGCTTAGAGATCCCGAAATTTGATTGAACAGTTAGAGAAGACCAGATAGATGAGTTTGAAATTCATAGAAAACATGAAAATCTTCTAAAAACGTCTAAGCATCTATGCAGTGCAAAAACGGCCTTAAAGCACGTTATGCTGACATAAAACTTCTTTTGAGAATACGAAGGAACGCAGTCTTTTAACGTTGATCGACTTAAATGCGACAATATAATCTTATGTTTTGTTGACTCTATTTTGGATAAGAGAACAGAACCTGGCAAAAACTTCATCTACTGGTTGCAATAAATGCGAGCGCTGGAACTCCTTCAAGCAAATATTGTACAAACTGGTACAAAAATTAGAACTTTTACTTAAGTTTAGAACTATAATTGAAGAGAGACTCCTTGCTAGATAGTCTCAGTGGATAGGTGGTGGTATACAGTGCATTCTAAATACCAATCAATCGTAAGGCTAGAAACGATAAGCACTGTTTTCTTAATAACTTACTTCCTGACTTAATTGGTCATTACAACCATTTAGTTAAGATTTTAACCCAGCTTCTCACACCACTTATGTTCTGTGTATTCATTTTATCCATGTGTTTCAGAACCCATAGTTAATGTAGCCTTCGTATAACAGAAATAACATTTTGAGAAACTTTTCATAGCAGTTTTATTTACTTTCAGAGTTTTTTCGCCAGATGACTAACGATATAAAATCCCCGATAAAAACATATTGCTACTAGGGTTGGCAATCCCGCTCTATATTTTCAATCCCGGGATTTCGGGATTTCATTTACCTAGTCCCGGGATCCCGGGATTTATCCCGGGATTTTAAAAAATTTGTTCTTGAAAGATATTAACATATTATTTCAATAAAATTAATAATATGACACATCCAAAAATAGGTTTATAAGAGAGAATTTATTAAATTATAAGAAAATTAATTTTATTTTTAATTTTACACATTTTTAAATTAATTATAAAGAGTTAATTGTTTTTATAGATATATACTCTTTTGTTGATTAAGCACGATAAGTTATTATTTTTAGCACAGAGCATCCAAAGATTCATCGCTCAAACGACTTCTTATTTTAGTTGCGAAAAATCCAGCTGCAGAAAAAGCACGTTCAGACTGTACACTGGCTGGCTTAATAGTCATTAAAAAATCGTATGCTCTTTGCAAAAAGTCACCACGTGTTCCTCCATTTTCAAACAAGAGCATTTCTCTCTGAATTTTTACAGACAACGTCTCACATCGAATTGCTATCCTCGGTAAATGTGCTTTTTTATAGCTTCATTGAGCTCTTCTGAAATATTTATAGGTTCTTCAAGAGAACAAGAAAGAGATTCAGATGGAAGCTCAGAAGAATCTGAAACAATTTCGAAAGGTGCCTTATCTGAATCAGAAGGTGTAACTTCTGACTCAGAAGCTATTAGAAGTGATGTAGCTGGACTTGAAGCATTTAGTCTTTCGAGTAACTCAACTATTAATTTGCGACATTTTATGGAAGAAGGAACCGTTACGAACTCTCTTTCGGATTCGGACTGAACATTTGTTCTACCATTGTGCAGATACTGAAGTACCCCACTGATATCTGTTCTCCTTTGTTGCATGCGAAGGATGAGGGCTGAATGTAGTTTTTGACTTATAACGTTATTAGCATCTTTAAGTTTTTTTAACATAAAAGTTATGGCAACATCGGTTGTGAACAGATTAGCATCCCGACGGCAAAGGGCGTCAACTGTTGCTTTAACTAGGACAAGAGCACTAATGATTGCGGATACCATATTAATCTCATCTTTGGATAAAGCAAAATATTTACCTTCAGGTGGACCTATGTCTATTAATGCCTTTTGTATACAATTTCTTAATAAATAAAGACGTTCCAGCATTAACAAAAGGCTGCTCCACCTAGTTTTACAGTCTTTTATTAGAGTTAGTTGCTTTCCAAATTCAGCCGTAACATACTTTTGCAAGACATCGTTTTTTGTTGGCGATCGTTTAAACATCACTATTAATTCTCACACCTTCTTGATCACTGCACCGCAATTGACCTCAGTAATATCACATCATTATCATCCATGTCTATGGCCATAATACAGATCAACCAATTCTTCGTTGCCAGAAAAATTCTCATCCTCGTTACTCTCTGAAAAATCGTCTTCCTCTTCTGGTTCTTCACCCTCGTGGTATTGCTCATCTGTTTCTCTTTGTAAATCATGCTTTTCATATAGCACGGCAATTACCGCCAGTTGGACACCATTGGCAAAGCATAACTGTTGATTTACAGGTAATAATCTGCCAACTTTTTTCATGACACTTGCACCGTCTGTCATAATACCAACTATATCTTTTCTCAAGTTAATTCCATATACTGCAAGCTTTTGTTCTAGTAGCCCAATACATCTCAAAAAAATCGCAATTTGAAGTTTTGTTTCTAATTTCAGAGCGGTTAATGCATTGAAGCAACAGATTCCAATTTCTGGAAATTCGAATTAGTGAGAGTTCTAATATACGATTTTTTTCATTGCGGCTTAAAAAGTCAAATCCCGGGATTAAGTGCTCAATCCCGGGATTTTGGAATTGTTAAAAACTGCGGGATCCCGGGATTTCGGGACCCCGGGATCCCGGGATTCCCAACACTAATTGCTACGAAAATGGATTAAATTGTAAACAAAAGCTACAAAAACAAAAACAATGAACTTGTTTACATGATAAACAAGTAAACAAAAATATATCAACCAAAACCAGTATAAAAAGGGATAAACAAGTAAACAAACACCGCAAGAATAAATGTAAACAAAAATACACAAACAACAATAATAATAATACAACAATGTTTAGATTTATAGAGATCTCGAGAAGACGAAGCCACGAACATTCAACTTCAAGATCATTCATCAGACTTTACATTGGCATATAAAAGGCAAGACAAAGCAAGCAACGGGGTCAGTAAAAATTCGGTCAGTCTTGTGAGAAGACGCGTTGCGTGTGGAGAGAATAATCGTGGTTTGATGATCCCCTTTATAAAGATCTGCCAAACAATTGATATTGCTTACGCAAAAGAGTGTATAGAAGAATAACAAACAATGCAATTGTTGTTGTTTACATCAAGTTGTGAACAGTGGCACACAGAATTGTGCGAACAATAAAGAATTTATCTAAAACTAAACACAAATTTATTTTTAATTTATTTGCAATCTACGAACTCATATTTTAAACGTTTTTAAAAGGGTAAAAACGTAACAATATTGTTTACATATTTCGTTTTTGTTCGAAATGTCTGGCTATGGTTTGCGTCATGGGCTATCATCTAATAAGCCTTCAATTCTATGTGACTGATGAGTGAAATTGGATCCTAAACATATTTATCCTTAGCTCTGTTCATGGCAAAGTGCGTTAATATAGAATAAAAGATTCATTTGCGCCGATTTAGAGCTTGAATGCTGCACTTAGTATGAATTTCCTTAGACTTGTAAAACCATACTTATCTGAACACTGATGCTTTATGTACCTTCAATCTAAAATAGTTTATGTAAAGGTCGTGTAAAACACTTTCTGTGGATTGCATATAGACGTCTTAGCTAATGGGCCATGAAGTTCCCTTATTTCTACTCTCATGACAAGCTCTGCTGATGTCCTTTTCTATTTCTAGATATAACAAATTATCGAGTTAATAGGTTTTGAGACGTAAATGCTCTACATACGTCGTAAAACGAATTGAATATTTAAGTTACACAAATTCAATTAGAAGCTTTAAAGTGCTAAAGTGTGTGTATTTGTAATACAAAATATTACCCTCATTACAAACAGTTTTAAGTAATCAACACATCCTTCAAACTTATGCCGCCTCAGCAATTGTTTTTACCTGAAGAGAAATTCATTAATCAACCACTTGTTTCAACTGGGGACTGATAAAATCAACAACAGAGAAATCCTTTTATAAACTTCCTCCAGTTATTTGGTCAACGAGACGAGTTCGGTAAATGTTTGTTTAAGTTTTAGTTGGAAGTGTGGTGAAACTATTTTGTACAACACGTTTCGGTCGTTCTCTCTATCTGTCTGTCTATGTATCTGTCTATATAAATCAACTTGTGTGTATCTGTGCGTGTATGGTATATGGAAGTAAATATTTTTGTTTATTTAATCCTGTATGTGTATGAGAGTATGTTTACGTGTGTAGGTTTTAATAAAAACGTCAGCTTAAACTCTTCTCTGCTACATGTTGTATAGGCAAGAAAACAAAAACAAGATATTTTGCTTAACAACAGTTAAAATCAACAAGTTGTTTACAACAGTAAAAAAAAAGAAAATGAAATGAAATGAAATTTAAGCATCACCAGATATAAAGGATAACAATTGAATGAGATTTCAAACTAAGTAAAGAAAATGCAAAATTGTTGAAATTTTATGCTTTAATTAAAGTCTCCGAACAAAACTAAATACATCACCATACGTGGCTTTGATTCATCGTACTTTAAATTGTTATTTTGGCATTTCTAGAATAAATGGCTCTTGAAATGGCATCAATCAGGAAATATTTTAGCATATCATTAAACGTTGACCTTTTAAAAACGAAATGAATTCGAAAGTTGCTCCTTTAAATAAAATAAAACTGTATTCACAGTTCATTCATTTTCAGTACGGTAACTTCTAGAACGAAACTGTTGATTTGTTATTGTAATTTCATGTTTTTCTATCTTCTGTGATCTATACCTGTATTTTTTTTTTGTTAATCTTTGCTCATAAAATTTTTCTTGTTTTGCAAACTGCTAAGGATGATGAGCTTTGTGCCCGTTCTAAGAGCTCTAACTGAAATAGGGGTTAAGGCTGTAGTAGAACTGACAACGAACCTTTTCACGCACTCAATACCAAAGCGCCTGCATTACCTATTCCACCTTTTGCCACCTACCTTCTATATTCCATTCTGTAACATATTTCAGAGCTGTAGTCGCCATAGTATAGTAGGTTGGTTTTTTAGACGTGAGGCCAGGATTCAAACCCCAGGTTAGGCATCTTCAACAAAACGAAATACAAACAAATATTTCTTCAGCAACTTCCACTCTGCAGATTTCTGGCAAACACACTGAGAGTAAATAAAAATTGCCCATGAAAAGCTTCTCAAAAATATCTGTCATTCGCAGTCGACTTTAAACTAAAGGTCCTGCCACTAATGTATAAAATTACACACACACACATAAGTTAAGTGAGAATCTAGGTTGTGATGATGACTGAAGGCTTGTAATGGCTAATTTTGTAGGTATGTATGTATGTGTATAAAATGGGTATCCGCAAAAGAGGACCTTTTAAGCTCTGGTTGGGTAGGGATTGTGCTAATCTGCATATGAGGAGGTTATAAGTTAAATTCCTACCGTGGCACATTGGGGTTTTTGATGCCTAAAATGGGAATTAATTGGAAAATGAAATTCTTGAGTACCAAATATTTTTTGACATGAGCTAAAATTACACAAAATTCTGCATCACTGTCTTAAAAAAATGTGTCTCTAGCAAGTACCGTTATCTTACTACGTCTTTTTGAAGTTTGAGTTTTTTGATGTTTTTAATCTTTCATGAAAAAACTAAATTTTCAGTGTTTTCAAAATTAGTTGTCGACAAGTTTTTAAGTAAAAATTTTAAAAAAAAAATATGGAGCCTTCAACAACAGGTGATTGAGATTATATTTGCTTCGTTGTTTTTTAAGTTTATATAGTTTTGTTATTTTTAAAAAATTTTTTTGTGAAGCTCTATATATTTGCAAATTTTGTAGCATATATGGAAAAATAGTTGTGAGTTAAGCAAAAAAAAATGTTTTTCTTAAACCTAAGACCCCTTGCGAAATAATAGTAAAAAAATTTTTTGCACTTTCTTGCACCTGATTAAAAAAAATGAAAATATATTTGTGAACCTATATAATTTTTGTATATTAATTAACTATTTTTAATGAAAAGCAACACAATGCAGTAGATGTTTGCATTTATTTTGTGGATCAAAAAATAAACTACGGATTCAAGAAGAGTTCAAAGCTAAAACTGGGCTTATTATTGATCGCCCGAAGCCCGGTTTTAGAAATTCCAATGACGGCAACACAGCTCGTAGTTTTTTTCAAAATGCATCTCTTACATCAGAAATTATAAAAGTAGATGAAAAACTGATAAGACGAATGCGTACAATTATCATTACCATATCTAGTGGCCTATAAATTAAAACTGATAGATACCGCAAAATATTTTGTAAAATTATATTCTTGGTATTATAAGTCCCCAACGATACGCAAATTTCTAATCCAAGGACCAGAAGTAATAAAACACTCTTTAATACCAATAGGGCAGATAACTGAGGAAGCGCAAGGAGCCCGAAACTAAGATTTCAAAAATTTTAGGGAGAATTATTCTCAGAAAAGCTCACGAGAAAAATCTAATGAAGAAATTTTTAACATTTCTATGTTCAATTCTAATATTATCTGGTTGGTATATAATCTTTGAGAGTAGGACTATAAAATTTTGTCAGAACATATTTTTGAAGCAGTACATCAGAATCAATCAAAAACTCAATTTTGAATTTTTTGGTTGTTAGTCCCTTATGCACTTCAGGTCACGATTTTTATTTTTTTTATTATGGATTCATCTTCTTTAAGCGAAATAAACCAAAAAAAGTTATAGGAAAGCTCACAGGATTTAATTCCCTTTTTAGGCATCAAAAACCCCAATGTGCGTTGTTGGGAATTCGTACCTTTAGTTACGTTAGGTAAGGAAACGAGATACAAGACTTGACTCTGACGATTCTGAAAACTCTCTGAGAACAGTAAGTGGTTTTTTGATCGGACACTGTAGACTCATAGAACTTCTGTTTAGAAAAGTATTTGCTTAAAACCCAATAAGTGGATGCTGTAAGGAAAAGAACACGAGCGGCATTAATAAATTTCAGAAAGAACACCAGGATGCTTATAACGTATGTATAAGGTAAGCACCTATCCTTACCGAAAGAATATCATGGTGCTTATAATGTATGAAAATTCATTTGCAAATATTTGTGCTACACAAAATTTTTAATCTTCGCCTGTGTATCATTTTATTTCATCATAAAACCGATTTAAATTTTCTTAACCATTATCTCTAGCCTTTTGCCATTTGAGCCAAGTAACCTTGTTTAATCATATCTCACGTGTGTGCCTTTAACCTTTTCAACAAACAAATGAATCTTTGAGAAGAACAATGGAATAATTATACTAACGCTACCCCCCTGTTTTAAGGGGTATTTTCAGTATTTAAAGACTTAGAATGTCATTAGAAACATAAGCTGGCATTGCTTATGTTCTTTGTGTATGAAGGCTTTCAAATGGAAACCAAAACTATGATGACGAAGATTTAGATGCTACACACATAAGTATAAGTATGTTTAAAGGTTAATATCATAGGGAAACTAAAAAGAGAAATGTTTTAAAAGTCTTTCGCACACACAAGATATTTACATTAATGTAAACATATTCTAAATTAAGGACAGTATTTACGTATATTTAAGGATTTTCTCTGACGAAATTATTTTTCTTGGCGATGACGACATATATTCCTGAGTAGCTCGATATATTCCTGTTTTATATCACTTGTACATACATATGTCCATAGAAATTTAATTCAATTGTCACTGTCAATTGTAGCAAATTGTGACTGTCAAAACTGTCTTAAAGACATCACATTTTCAATTTGCATTTGGCATATAATTTTGAGAAAAAAGTTCGAAATCGAAATTTTTTGAATTAAAATTTAACAATTAAATCAAAAGAATTAAAATTTAAAAACCACAAATAAATATGCAGAGACTGTCATAAAATACTCAAAACACTTCACAACAATTGTATTGCCATACACTGTTGTTGTAATATTTGTTTCTCTCTGTTTTTATCTGCCTCAAGTGCAATTGAATTGAAAATTAAATCAAATTTAAAATTATAAAAATTAAATAAAAATTATTTCTTTACAATAGTTGTTGTTTTTGTGCGATCTGATGCCAAGAAAATATTTTATTTTTATAAAAACGATTTCTGTTTTCTTTTTATTTTTAAAGAAAAAATTCTAAAAATAAATCAACAACGGCACTAATTGCGTACCGGCCTTTGATAATTGTGATCATAATTTCAATTTTTTTATCAAAATTTTAAGATTTATTTGATTGTTTTGGTTTAAAAACATTTTTTGTTTTTAAATAAATTGCAATTGTTTAAAATTTTTTTGTTTTTGTATTTAAATTTATTAGAATGTTTAAATAAAGTGTCCGCCAAATAACTTTTTTTTCTGAAAATGCTTTAAAAAAAACTACTGAATATTTGCTCAAATTTATTTTTTTATTTAAAAGTACAATCCTTCCGGTTAATAATGGAAAATAATTTCATTCAAATGGCTGCCTCGGCTGGCCATGCAGTAGCCTACACGATCGGTGCAATTTTTAAGCACATTATCGATTGTGTGCAGCTGTATTTCACCAATGGCTTCACGAATATTGTCCTTTAAAGCGTCAATTGTCTCTGGCTTGTCGGCGTAACACTTATCTTTGACGGCACCCCACAAATAATAGTCCAACGGTGTCAAATCGCAGCTCCGAGGTGGCCAAACGACATCAGCTCTGCGGCTGATAATGCGATCTTCAAAAACAGGGCGCAAAACATCGAGTGTAGCTTCGGCTGTGTGGCACGTAGCGCCGTCCAGTTGAAACCAAATGTTGCCAATGTCCTCCTCTTCAATTTTTGTGAACAAAAATTTGTTCAACATGGCCCGATAACGATCGCCATTGACTGTTACGGCCACTCCTTGCTCATTTTCGAAGAAAAATGGCCCAATTATGCCTCTGGACCAAAATCCGCACCAAACAGTGGCTCGTTTTGGGTGCGTCGGCTTTTCAATGTATGCGTGCGGGTTTTCTGTGCCCCAAATGCGACAATTTTGCTTGTTTACATACCCGCCAAGATCAAAATGAGCTTCATCGGAAAAGATGATTTTTTTTTGCCAAAATCGGCATCTTCTGTAAATCGATCGCAGGCCCACATAGCGAAGCGAAAACGCGAATACACAACCATATTCGTTCAGCGGAAGGATAAAACTAATTATCTGTCAAATCAGACATGAGCTAAGTATTACTTACTATTATTCACGAAATAAGCACTAGTTGAAAAAAAACGGTAGATGGCGGACCCGATAGTTATTTATAATGGCAAGAGATGGCAAATGGAAAGCAAGATTAATGACACGGAGTTTAATTTTAAGGTAGTGTTTTACAATCAAAGAACACTAAAGTACTGGCTACTTCAAATCATGTTGTCCTGACTTTATATGTCGTTAAGGACAGCTGCTTACCTAATACATTATAAACGCCCAAATATTCTTTAGGTAAGGACAGCTACTTACCTAATATGTTATAAGCACCCAAGCATTCTTTCAAAAATTTATTAACGCCGCTCATATTCTTTCCCTTGCAGTGTCTACATATTGGGTTTGAAGCCATTACTTCTCTAAACAAGTGTTCTATGAGTCTACAATGGCAGCCATTTATTATCCTCAGACAGTTTTCAGCATCTCCTGATGCAAGTCTTGAATCTCGTTCCCTTACCTAACCAAAGGTACGAAATCTTAAAAGCGGTAGGAATTGAACTAATAAACTCCACACAGCGTTCATAGCAGAAACACTAAACACTGTTGAATATGTTGTTGAATATATAACACAGCCCTGCAAATTTGGATTTTTTTTTTTTGTGCAAATAAGATGGCTCCAGGTGTTTCCGGAGGCATTTTGCGCGCTGATCACGAATCTTTCCATCACATCAGGTTTTCGAGAAAAAGGGGGCTGAAACCCCTAAAAATAGCGTTTTTGGTCATTTTTGAAAAATTGTAGAGCTAAACACTGACGTGCTAGAACCATCGCTATTATCAGAAATTGACAATTGATCTTTGCTCTTTAAAATGAGCCCAAAGCCAAATTGTTTGCATGCACCCTTAAAGTAGGGGGTGGGTTTATGTCAAGGGGTGCAAGAGAAAAAGAAACACTTTGCGGAGGTCCTTAAAAATTAATCAGATTTACTTGAAAATTGTTACTAAGGGGTTTTGGGGTTGCTGATTACAGATCTTCATTCAGATTTAATTATAATTAGTCAGTTTATATTCAAACAGAACACTGTATCACCAATTTTATAGAGCACTGTAGCTCTCATCAATTTGCTCAAACTGTAAATTCCACAAGAGAAAAAATAAAATTCATCACACATTCCAACTGTTGTTTTAAGCCATGTGGTCTATCTACATCACGGCACAAATGTTGATCCATCATTTTATTTTTTGCTACACAGTTCAATGCGAAAGGAAACGGACATCATATTTGAACTGATATATTTAACAGAAGTCTGGTATTTAACAACAAAAATGAATATTTTTTTTTACTTCAAAATATTTTTTGTTTGTGATGTAAATGATGATGTTAATGGTGACCATGTCGCTTTTCAAAAACAATGGCAAACCCAACAGCAGTTGAAGCAGCAGCACCACTAGTCAAGTAGACAAGGGTATTTCTCGTATTTAAAAAAACGCTGTCAAACATAAAAAAATTAAACCCCCCTACGACAATAAAAAAGAAGAACGAAATAAATTTTAGTCATGAACTCACAAAAACTTTAACCTTCAGCAGTTTGCCTGCTACATACTAAAGAAGGCGTCTAGGGGCGTTCGTTTTCTTGGCTTAAATTCAAAATATTGAGGCAGTAAAATTTATGGCCAACAAAAAGATGTAGAAGAAAAAGAACTGTGACCATAAAACATTGAAATTGAAGGAAACTGTTTTGCAACTTTGCAGTAGAATGCAAAATTGACTTCAAATAATTTCGATAAGAAAAAAATTAAATTTTGTTCGTAATATGGAAGAGACGGAAGCAAATTATTATTATTACAAACCTCTAATGAATAATGAGCCCGTATCCACCATTCTCTTGGCATAGTACGGATCTTAACAGAACAGAGAAAATGCTTAATTTTAGGAAACCACAGTATACTACTGCACCGAGTTATTACAGGTGAAGTCGCCGTAGTCTAGTAGGTAATGTGTTTGCTTATTAGACGTGAGGCCACGGTTCAAACCCCAGGTCAAACATCTCCAACAAAACGAATGAATATTTCTAGGGCGACTTCCTCTCAGCAGATTTCTGGCAAAAACTCTGAGAATAAACAAAATTGCCATGAAAGTTTCCCAAAAAATCTGTCATTCGGAGTCGACCTAAAACTGTAAGTTCTGCGACTCATATATAAAATTAGCACACACAATATAGGTGGTGTGGGAAGCTAGGTTGTGATCCTAACTGAAGGATTGTAATGAGCAATTATGTATGTATATATGTATGTATGATTACGCTATAATGAAACACGTCTTATTATTTAGATGTTTCACAGCAGACTCTCCTGCGTAATTTATTTACAACCTTTTATACTTAAAACTAACGGTTCTTAAGATAAATTTAAGGAAGTGTAATAAAGAGAATGGTGATAACTAGATTATGAATAATTGTAGAAAGATAATATATTAAAGCTAAATAAAGGGTTACCATAGTGTACAAAATAAAAGTACCTTTTAAAAGGGGTGATGCTTTTGCATTACACCTCCCTTCCTGAGAAAAAAAAAAAAAAAAATGTTTGGATCGAAAAGTAGGTGATCAGGCTATTTTCGATTCAAAATTTTTTTTTTTTATTATTCTTTCTTATTCTATCAGAACTATTTTTTTTTTTTTATTTTTTTTTTTTTTTATTTTAATAAATGTTTATAAATTTCAGTGATTAATTATAATTATAAGTATTTATGCTTATACTATGTACATAGTTTGCATTTATTTTTTTTTTTTTTTTTTTGTTTATATGCAATATACTTTATATATATTGTTCTTCAGGTTTCATTTATCATTATTTTTTTTTTAATAACAATTATTATATATTAAAATATTCAGACTTTAATTCATCAAATACTTTTCAATTATAAAATTTAATTAATTTGTAATTTTCATATTATTGTAATATTTCATTTTTTTTTCAGCATTTCTTTTGTATTTTGTGTTTATATGTATCTATTCATATATTTGTTCAAATTTGTTCTCCAATTTGAATTTAAAATAACAAGATAGAAGAATTTTGGAAAAAGTTTTTTTTTCTAATACAAAAGCTTTATAACTTCATAATTTTATAGGACTCTATCCAAATAAGAGCTTGAGAATCATGTTCCTCATTCACATTCTACAGTTTCCGGACCCTGTTCTTGTGAACAGTTCTTTCCTTTTTCCTCGTTCCATCATACACTCTAACATTACAACCGTCTACACTTTTGACAACAAATGGTCCCTCGTAAATGCTCCTAAATTTGTCGTAGGGCTGTCTCTGTATTAGGACGTTGTCGTTCACCTGTAGTATTAATGGTTTCGCATACCTATCGTACATGTTCTTATTCCGCAATTTATGCTTGTTAATTAGTTCCTTTGCCAACCTGTGCGATTTCTGTAATCTGTACTTAACCTCCTTACTATAATTTTCTACGTTATACAAAGGATCAATTGTTCCTCTTGACGTTATTTCAGGTAAGTTAGGTGATCTACCAAAAACTAACTCATACGGTGAAAATTTATTGTCAAAAACTGTATTCGAAGTAGTGTTGTGAAAAAAACAAAAGTAAGACAAATAAGTATCCCATTCCTCAATGTTTTCGGAGATGTATGCTCTCAAATATTCGTTAAAAACTCTATGGTTTCGTTCTACAGTGCCTAAGGTTTCATGATGATAAGCCGTCGAATAGTTCATCTTAATGTTTAATAATTTACATAACTCTTGCATTATCTGATTCTTAAACTCTGTCCCTAGGTCCGATCTGATGGTATTCATCGGTCCATAAATTAAGATGAACTTTTCAAAAATCGCACGCGCGACTGTGTCAGCACTCTTATCAGGTATAGCAGTCACAACCAAATATTTCGTCAAATCACACATTAATGTAAGGGCATACCTATTTCCATATTTCGATTCACTAAATGGGCCAATAGTATCTAAAACGACTACGTCGAAAGCCTGAGCTGGTGTCGGTGTTAAAACTAATTCTTCCTTACCCCCGGGTCTTACCTTATTCACACTACATCTGCTGCAATTCCTTACGAAATTGGCCACGTCCCTAGACATGTCTTTCCAAAAATACTTCGTTCTCAATTTAGCATATAATTTACTCCGACCACAATGCCCTCCTAAGAGCGGATCATTGTGATATATTGTCATCAATTTTTCCTTCTTTTCCCTTTCAAAAACCTCCTCAATGGGGTTCGTCAACATTATCTCCAAATTCCTCAAATTCTTCGAACCATAGTCCTTCAATCTTCCTATGCTACAAATTGTAAAAAATATATCATCCTTCGGCCACTCCAATATGTGAATATTATTACTGACGGCTAATTCCTGAAGCCTCGAAAGCATTTCATCCAGATTAAATGTCTCGTTATCAATACGAATGTCCACATACGATATTCTCTTAAATTTCCTGTAAATATTTAAACGTAGCGCACTCAATTTATCATCGGCATACATAAGCTCAGATCTGATTTTCGATATCTTGTTACTAAAATTATGTGAAAATTTATCATAAATTGGGACTCTTACCACGTCAGCATCTGCTCGGATTGGTTCCTGCGGGTTTTGTTTGGACATTCCGCGGGTTGTCACTGCAAGAATTTTTTCACTCGCCGTCCTCAATTCGTCAATCGAGATACGTGAGAGTGCATCTGCTGCCACATTGTCCCTACCTTTTATATGCTCTATTACAAAATTATACTCCTCAAGTTCTAGCCGGATTCTTGTCAGTTTGGATGATGGATCTCTCATGTTAAATAAGTAGACTAATGGTCGGTGGTCTGACCTGACGGTAAATTTGGTACCATAAACATATGGTCTAAACTGCGTTATCGCAAAGTAAATTGCCAAGAGTTCCTGTTCAATTGTCGACTTTTTGCGCTCCGCCGTATTAAAAGTCCTTGACGCATAGTATACTGGCAAATCGTTGCCGTCAATATTCTGACTCAAAACTGCACCGCATCCAGTTTGAGAGGCATCCACGGTTATAATGAATTGTTTTGAAAAATCGGGGTATTGTAAAAGTTTGGGAGAGACAAGGCTTGACTTCAGTTTCTCAAAAGCATTCTGACAGTTTTCATCCCATTTGAATAAGGTTCCTTTCCTGGTAAGGTAATTCAACGGGGCTGCCAGTGAAGCAAAATTGTCAATAAATTTTCTATAATAATTTGCGAAAGCAACAAATCTTCTGGTAGAATCTTTATCAGTAGGGGTAGGGTAGTTTTTAACTGTCTCTATCTTGGAATCATCAGGTAGTAGGCCGGTTGAGGTGCATTTATGTCCGAGGAAGGTTACTTCCGGTCTAAAAAGTTACATTTGAAGGGGTTAATTTTCAAATTGTGTCTTTTCAAAGTGTCAAAAACGTTTTCGATATTATTTAGATGATGTTGCATACTGCAACCTATAACAATTATATCATCGATATAAAGAAAAGCCTGGTTGGGAGGAAGGCCGGAGAAAGCAATGTGCATCATTCTTGAGAAAGAATTCGGGGCCACGTTTAAACCAAACGGCAATACTTTCCATCTATAGGAGCCGCAATTTGTACTAAAAGAAGTTATATCCCTTGAATCCGGATGCAACGGAATCTGGTGGAAACCGGAGAATAAGTCGATCACCGAAAAATGTTTAGCCCGACCAAGATTATCCAAGATGTCGTCTATTCGTGGAAGCGGAAATTTGTCGGCTATTAACCTCTTATTCACCGCCCTATAGTCAACGCACATTCGGTATGATTTCTGTCCATTTACACTTTTCTTCGAAACTAAAATTAGAGGACTATTGTAGTTTGACTTACTAGGCTCAATTAAATCGTTCCTCAACAACCTATCCACTTGTCTATCTATCTCCTGCTTCTGGGTATGTGGTGTTCGGTAATTCTTTATGTATACCGGAGACATATCGGTTAACCTAAGTTTTTGCGTGTAAAAATTGTTCACAGTCATCCTATCATCCTCCAGTGCGAAGATGCCTGCATATTTCTCACACAGAGGCATTAGTCTCCGCTCAACCTCATTTGGCATTCGTGTTTTCAAAATAGATTTCAATTTCTCGATACGTTCCTTATCGTTGCTAGTCTCATTAATAGTATAAATTTCGTAATTTGAAAGTTTTTCCGTTTTAATATCGTAATTTCTTATACTTTTTACCTCATCTGTAACATTCAATACCCCTAATATTGGCATATCCGAATCTATTATGCTTCTCTTAATAAAAAGTCCTTCACAAACTTCCTGCGAAACTACCAAAAGCGGTTCATTTACTCCATTTAGCTTAAACATACGAAAAACTTCACATCTAGGTGGAACCAAAAAATTATCATTTTCCGTGCCATGTAATATTGGGATCTTCAACTTCGTATTAAAAGACCAGAATGAAACAGTCATATTGTCGTAATTCATAGTGCACCTATTGGCCTTTAGAAAATCTTTACCCAGTATTCCCTCCGTAGGGATATTAAAATCCTCGTCAACGATATGAAAAGTCTGGAGAACGAAACAATTCTGTACTATGAGATTCGTTCGTATCGTACCCAGTGTTGATATAGATTGAGTTGTCACCCCTGTAATAGTAACAATGTTGTTTCGATCCAGTTTGGTGCTTTGTTTCAAACAAGATATTTTCAAAATAGATATGTCTGCCTGGGAATCAACTAATAACGTGCATGATTTATGTGAGTCCGTACATTTTAATGTGATGAAATCGGAGTAATTTAAATTCAAACTGTATATAGATTTCTCTCGAAAAGATTTATGTTGTTTTACTGTTCGCGATCCGCTTCCCCCAGCATTTCCTGCCGAGGGCTCTCGGCGTTTAAAGGAAAAGTCCTCGCATTTTTATTGTTCCTCCTATTTCCATTGTAACCATTATTACCGTTGCCGTAATAGTTGTCATTGCTGGTGTAGTAACGATTCCAGCCACTGTTGGTATTCCTATCTCGATTTCTATTATTACCTCTATAGTTGCCTAAAACTCTCGAATTGGTACTGTAACGTCTATTATTATTATTCGAACGAGTGAAACTATTATTAAAGTTGCCATTACTATTGAAACGATTCCTAACACTGCCTGAATAATTACCAGGGTTAAAATTGCGTGACTGGTATGCCAAAACTTGTTTCTCACTAGATTCATTCATCTGCTCCACCACTAATTTTGCAACCACATCTTTGGGGTCAGTAAAAACGGTAGAGGCAATTATTGATTTGACTAAATTGGTTTTCGCATTCATTCTGCAGACAGTAACCGTCTGCTCAACTGCCATTTCGTGTGCTTTGGGTTTAGTAATACCCTCGATGATAAGAGATCTTTCCAGTGCGTCTGCCAAATCTTCCGCTTGCTTCGAAAACTCCGAGAAGTTGTCATTCCTAACCTGTAAAGCAGCAAGTTTGCCCGCAATTATTTTCGAATTATCGGGTTTAAGTTTACTCTTTAAAGCGATTTTGATATCATCAATACTTTTCACTACGTCTGGTAAAGCCTCACGAGCCTTTCCATCCAACTTTGACTTTACGAATGAAATAAAAGTCGTGTTCAAATTCTCGTCAGTCAAATCTTGAATTAGATCAACTTTATCTAAAAACGAATTCAGAGTAAGGGCATTCCCGTCGTAGTTTTCCCTTATTATACTAGCACACATGGTTATGAAAGATTTCTTCTGATCCGTAGTAGCCATTTCCGATTCTGTCTGGTTCATTCCTTTTGAGTCTCCTATTATTATTTGTTCGATTCCCGGTTCGGCTGTATTTTGTTCCTGATCACTGTCGAAACACTTTCCTAATACTTCACCTAATTCCGAATCAGATTCCGTCATCACATATCTGTTAACTAATTTAAATAGAAAAACATCGGGAGATACATATATCCCACAGTCCAATTTACCAAAACATCTCACTAAAAGTTCCCTGCAGTGTACTAATCTTCTGTAATTGTTACTCCCCGTGTCAATTGATATGCTTCCAATATGAAGTTTCGCGTATGATAAAATAGCATTATATGTGTCGATAAGGAGATTTATGTATTCGTCCCTTTTGGTCTGTTTCGTCGACAATGGTCGGTTTTGAAGAATCCTCTTCTTCACGTTATAAAATTTAATTATCAGTTCGTTGAAAATTTCCTGACTAAATGCTGTCATCTAATATACCATTTCATGTCATTAACATATCTAAAGTTCGAATAGGGAAAAACGTTACGGTATATATTCTGATTTGAGCCGTGTAAAATATATAAACATAGACCTTATTTTTATCCTAAACTTATTTACTCTTCTCCTAAATATTCCAAAATATTTAAAAAAAGAATATACGAATGTTCAAAAAGAATGCGATTAAGCTGCGAAAAGTGGTGAAATTTACCAAAATGTATGTAATAAAATTCTCCGAAAAATTACAAAAAATACTTAATGAATCAATAGAGATAATAATGCCAATATGTACGGTGAGTGTATGAGTGTATGTATGTATGCGAAAAAGAATAAATGAATAGATTTGCAACGAAAATTTACATTCATTTAATAAACAACATAATGAACAATTACCTTCTTTCCCAGAAGTTATAATTGTTTCCTCTGCCCAAAATTCTTCTTTTTATCAATCTATGTATATTTGCTTTGTTATTTATTTGGTCATATTCAATTTATAACTTACATAAGAGAATATTTAGACCAAAAGAAATGCTGTTTCTCTTAAATTTATATATTCATATATTCTTTGTGTATCTCTCTTCATTTCTTTATATGTGTATCATATATATATTATATATATATACATACATATTATATATTATATTATACATATTATATATTATATGTATTACATATATATATCATATATATATTATATATATCATATATGCATTATATATACATTATATATATTATATATACTATATATGTATTATGTTATATATGTATTATAGAATTAAAAATTAACATGGGTAATATATTGTTACGTTTTTACCTTTTAAAAACGTTAAAAATATGAGCTCGTAGATTGCAAATAAAATAAAAATAAATCTGTGTTTAATTTTTAATTAATTCTTTATTTTCTGCACAACCTTCGTGCCACTGTTCGAACTTATTCTACGCATACAATGATAATTTCCACAATATGTGCTTGTTCGCGATATTTCTCTGCTTATAACCTTTTTTATAAGCAACAACAACACTTGTTAGTTATTCTTCTTTGCTCACAACCTTTTCTGTAAGCACCACACTAACAACTGTGTTCTCAAACGCAACTTGTCTGCACACAAGTCTGACTGAATTAAAGCTCGATAAATTTAATTCTCACACCGACGTGACGTCGTCTTACACGATTAAATTCAAACTCGTACTCTGAGAATAACGTGTCTTCATACACGACTGACTGAATTCTAACTGAATCCTCGTTGCTCGCTTTATCTTGCCTTTTATATCACTCGATCAACAGTGTGATGAATGCCCTTGAAGGATGATGACGACCTTCGGGAACAATCCAAAAATGTAAACAACTTGATTCCATTTTTGTTGTTCGTGTATCTTATTTACTTTCGTCCAGGCAGAGTTGTTGTTGTTTTGTTTCTTTGTCTTTCTGCTATATTTCTTTTATACGCAGTCTTTGTTGCTATATTTGTTTATTCATCGATTTTGTAAACAAACCCTGTTGCTTTTGTTGCTATATGCTTACTCATTCGTTGATCACGTGAACAACTGCATTGTTTTGTTTTTGGAGCTTTTGTTTTTATGCGTGATCAACTCCATTGTGTTGTTTTTGGAGCTTTTGCTTATTATTTTAACAACACCATTTCCATTTTCGTAACACTGCCGCCCACTTAAGCCTGTTCGTCCCGAATAGGCTCATTATCTCCTCTCCCGTAAATAACCTTGGCGGTTGGTCTAGCTGTGGAATCATGCATCGCAGATGGATACGCCAGTAGATACCTTGGAGTGTGTTCACCGCAATCCTTTTGCTGCTCGCTCATCATTTTTTTTCTTTTTTTTTTTTTTCTCTTCCGCAAGTATTCCTCCAGGTTTCGACCAAACTGTTCTACCATTCCGTATGACTCACACATTCCCTTGGATACGGCTGGCTCGAACTTCTGCCTCGGAGTGTAGCTCTATTGGCACCTAGTAGCAGCATTCCCAGTGGCTCACAAAAACCTTTTCTATTGTGTTCGCATCCTGATTGGGTATGGCATACACTTCCGGCCATTAGCTGAAGTAATCCGTCTCGACGAGAATATACCGGTTTCTGGCAATACAAAGGACCTGCTGTTGTTATTCGCTCCAAAAGTGCGTCCGACTTATATCGTGCAGCTCGACTTCGCTTTACTGGGGATCTTGCCTCTAGGAAACCAGCACTTGCCCCGCTGATGATGATGATGGCTGGTCTCCCGCCCGTTTGATGGTGAATCGGATCTTGACCTTCCTCGTGGCGCGTTCCAGTTTCTTCGGGACGTGTCCGCTCCTTTCACAGTTGAGACGCCTCAGCTTGACCTTTCGTCCGGCTTCTGCCGCAGCTTGCCTTAACAACTTTTTAATTTTTCTGAACAGGCGTCCTTTTTCCTCCGCGATTTCCACTCCCCGCACTTTTCTCGCTTGTGCTGTAGAAATCGTGCCAACGGTCTCATGGGCTAATAGGAAGGCCACGGTCTCTTCAAAGATGGTCTCTCGTGCAATCCACCCCGCCAATCCGACATCATCGGCGCGTATACCGTTTACACACGCCACGGTCTTACCAGTGTCTACCAGTAGACGGTTTCCTTCCTGGTATGTGGGCTGCACTAATTTGTCGTCCTTCACTACAAGGGCTTGCAGTGACTCACCACCCTTTTGCGCACGGTACCCCAACTCCATAGGGTACAGTTCTCTTTCGTGCTCGTCGAAAAATTCACGCTGTAACGCCACCATTAAATCACTATAGTTGTTTCTGCGGCTGGCTGGCATGTTTACTAGAGTCTCAGCGGCGGCACCTTTCAACGCCAAAACCAGTTCCAATGCCCTCTCCTCATCGTCCCATCCGTTTCTGTCTGCTTCCGTCTCGAATTGGACTTTAAATACGGATAGGGGTGAGTTACCATCAAAGCAAGGTGCTTCTATCCTGCCGGTACCTTCTGATTCGGCTTGTACTGCTTCCGGTCGCAGGCTCTTCTCTTCCATCATGATGAGTTTGCCCTCCACGGACTCTTCCAAGTTACTTACTTCCGTGTCAACGGCCTCTTCTACACTTGACACCTCTTCGGCGACACTTATAACTCTTCCGCCGAATGACTCAATTATTTCATCTAGCGTCTCATCATACGCATCTAGTTTGTCTTCAAGTTTTGCAAATAGCTTTTTGTTCTCTTCCTGCGCTTTCTGGTTTTCGGCTCTAGAGGCTTCTTGAAAATCAGCAAATTGCTTTTCAAATAGCTTCTTGTTCTCTTCCTGTCCCTCCGTTAATACTTGTATTTTTTCCACTAGTGCGGCTAGTACCGAACTTAAATCAGTACCACTGGGGGTTACAGGGGCCAGTAACTCGCGTTCCTCTTCGTCCTCGAAGTCGTAAGTGTCGATATCAATGCCACGATTCCGAAGCTCTTCCCTTAACCGCCTTTGGAGCTCATTCTTCGTGCCCATTGTTGGCAGCGCCAATTTAGCCAATTCTTGTTTGAGCCTTTCAACTCTTAGCTCTGAGAGTTTCATCTTGATTTATTTTTATTTTTGAATTTTGCAATCCCACTTCTGACACCAATTGTTACGTTTTTACCTTTTAAAAACGTTAAAAATATGAGCTCGTAGATTGCAAATAAAATAAAAATAAATCTGTGTTTAATTTTTAATTAATTCTTTATTTTCTGCACAACCTTCGTGCCACTGTTCGAACTTATTCTACGCATACAATGATAATTTCCACAATATGTGCTTGTTCGCGATATTTCTCTGCTTATAACCTTTTTTATAAGCAACAACAACACTTGTTAGTTATTCTTCTTTGCTCACAACCTTTTCTGTAAGCACCACACTAACAACTGTGTTCTCAAACGCAACTTGTCTGCACACAAGTCTGACTGAATTAAAGCTCGATAAATTTAATTCTCACACCGACGTGACGTCGTCTTACACGATTAAATTCAAACTCGTACTCTGAGAATAACGTGTCTTCATACACGACTGACTGAATTCTAACTGAATCCTCGTTGCTCGCTTTATCTTGCCTTTTATATCACTCGATCAACAGTGTGATGAATGCCCTTGAAGGATGATGACGACCTTCGGGAACAATCCAAAAATGTAAACAACTTGATTCCATTTTTGTTGTTCGTGTATCTTATTTACTTTCGTCCAGGCAGAGTTGTTGTTGTTTTGTTTCTTTGTCTTTCTGCTATATTTCTTTTATACGCAGTCTTTGTTGCTATATTTGTTTATTCATCGATTTTGTAAACAAACCCTGTTGCTTTTGTTGCTATATGCTTACTCATTCGTTGATCACGTGAACAACTGCATTGTTTTGTTTTTGGAGCTTTTGTTTTTATGCGTGATCAACTCCATTGTGTTGTTTTTGGAGCTTTTGCTTATTATTTTAACAACACCATTTCCATTTTCGTAACAATATGTATATAAATATTATATATATAATATAAAATTGAGTAAAGAATTATAAATTTATTTAAGAATATAATTTAATAATATAATAATATCAATGTACTATACAATAGCTTACTCTTATATACTTTTGTTACACCCTATTTTCTTCTTTGGTCATCTTTTTGTAAAGTTTTATTTTTCTGCCCTTGGTGTTTCTTCTACTTTGATATGCTGGTTACTAGATGTTTGTGTTGTTGCAGTTTTTAGTTTTGTTCATCACTTTTGTTCAGTTTTTCTCCTTTTTGTTGACTCGTTGGTATCTTGTTGGTTTTTTTTTTTATTATTATTTGTTCTTTTTTTTTTTTGTTTTTTTTTTTTAATTTCACCGTTTTATTTTAAAAAAAAAATCCTTTGTTAATAGACACGTTAATATTTACATTGTTTTTGTTCTTTTATCTATTTTTGTTCTTTTTGATTAGCGGTTTTCTGTACAAACTGTACTTTAAATACAGACTGTACTTTCACAGTATTTTTTTTTTATACGAAACCGTTAGAAATAATATTTCTATTTTAAAACAACTTTGATTTTTTTTTTTTTTTTTTTAAAAAAATATATTTAAAAAAAAGTATTTGGATATGTAATAAAACTTTGTATAAACTCCCATCCAATAAAATTTGACAATAAATGATTTTTGTTGTTTTTTTTTTTAAATTTTACTTTTGTTTTTGTTTAAGCACAACCGTATTGATTATTTTGTTTCATTTAACAAGCAACTATAATCAAATTTAAGTTTTTTTTTTTCACCATTTGCACTTTAATTTTGTTCTTAACTGTTTTGATTTTTTTTTTTTTGTTATTTGTATTGATTTAGTTTTTTTTTTCCAATTTGATTAATGTTACCATTTTATTTTTTTTGTATATTTTAGGTTATGTTGCATTTTTCGCGTGTGTGCTTTTTTTCTATTGTTTTCTCCAAATTTCTTTTTTTTTTTTAGGTCTGCTTAATTTAAATATTTTTTTATTTTACTTTTCAGATGGTGAGGGATGTTGTGTATTTCCTTATAATAATGTGCCTTATATTATTTATTTTTAATATACTGTTATTTTTCGTTAAAACTGTTCCTTTTTTTCACTTTTAGTTAATTTTTGATCACTTCAGTCAATTTTCCTTTTTTCACTTTAGTTCATTTTTTTTTCTCACTTTAGTTCATTTTTTGCAGCACGGTCGCCATATAATGAAACACGTCTTATTATTTAGATGTTTCACAGCAGACTCTCCTGCGTAATTTATTTACAACCTTTTATACTTAAAACTAACGGTTCTTAAGATAAATTTAAGGAAGTGTAATAAAGAGAATGGTGATAACTAGATTATGAATAATTGTAGAAAGATAATATATTAAAGCTAAATAAAGGGTTACCATAGTGTACAAAATAAAAGTACCTTTTAAAAGGGGTGATGCTTTTGCATTACAACGCATAACGGGCCATCATTTTTTTTTTTTTCAAAATAAAACTCATTAATATGATCCAGTAAACTGTCTTTAATTGCAAGATAAGTCGGTTATCATACGGCCTTAGTGCTCCGAGGGTCTTTTCGTTGGTAAATTTCAAAAAAAGGCGGCCCACTGTACCCCTAGGCTACATTGTGCATCCAACCATCACTTTTTCCGGGTGCAAAGACTTTTCTGCAATCACTTTTGAAGTCTTGAAACCTGATTTGCAACAATTTTGCTTGTTGCCTTGAGATATGAAAAAAATTCTTCTCACAGAAATTTATTTGTGGCTCTAGCGCCCAATCATTATACTCGTACAATGACGTTGAGGGTGTTTACATACATACATATGTACATATTTGGTGAGTACAATCCCTCAGTCAGGATTACGACCTAGCTTCTCATAAGTATATGTTGTGTGTTTTTATTTCAAACATGAGTGGCAGTCGCCGAAGAAATATTTCCTTCCATATTTCGTTTTGCTGCCGATGTCTGACCTGGGTTTTGAACCGTGTTCTCACGTCTAATAAGCCAACACTAGACTACGGCGAGTACAGCCGTGAGAGTGTTCAGCCAGCTTTAATTGTTGCGTGTGTATATATAAGTCGAGCTGCAAATCCATAATGAGCCGCAAAATAAACCCATTGCTGAGAACTCTGTGGAATCGTCCAATTTGGATTATCAATCACAATTTCTCTTACAAAAATGATATTATTGGTAGTGCGCACATTGCAATGATGCACATGCATGTCCAGTCTCTTTAAATTTGTTTTTAATCATGTCAATTCCATGCACAGTGGGTCGATTATATTAACCCTTGTTATACTGTATTGCTCGAAAAGTCGATTCATTAGCATCGCCACCATCAATGCATTAATAAATCAAAGTCACTGGAAATACAAATAAAAAGAATGAAGTGGAAACGAAAATATATATTCTCTCATATATTGGGGCAAGTAAAAAGTATCAGTTGCAATTTATTAAAATACCAAAAGCATCTTTAGTCATGTCAGTCATTCATTTTTAATTTGAATATTTATGTCCTTCTAGGCTTTATTCTTCATACTTATGATACCAACACTAACTAGGCTGTTGATTAATGAAATGCTTCGTGAGAGACAAGGCATTGGCAGCAGCAGCAGCAATGGCAGCAACAGCATCAACTTTTAATTTGTTTGGCGCGCTGTACTTGTATTTTCTTGTTGAAATTAAAAATGTTTATTGGCCGGTGGCCAAAATAGTAAAACAACAATAAAAGAAAATCCATTTAACAAATGTCTGTTTATGGCTTAAAAAAAAGCGGCTAAAAAAAGCAACAATAAAAAGATAGATAAACAAATGAACAAACGCTTTTATGTGCAAGCAGTAAATGTCATAGGTCAGGGTAAGACATTAAAAAGAAATAGGCCAAGTAGAAATGGCGTTGAGAAAGTAAAAATAATAAAGACATGATTATTAGAACTTGTAAATGCAATGGTAAATATTAGAAATATATTAGGAATGCCCATTAGAATATAAGGTATTCATTGAAGTCGCCACAGTCCAGTACGTAGTATGCAGGCTTATTGGACAAGAGGCCACAGTTCAAACCCCAGGTCAGACATCTCCAACAAAACGATATATGAACAAGTATTTCTTCCTCTCAGCAGATTTCTGACAAATACTTTGAAAGTAAATAAAATTAAAATGAAAATTTTCTCAAAAATCTGTAGTTTGGAGTCGAATTTAAACAGTAGATCACGTCACTCATGTATAAAATTAACACACACAACATAAATGGTGAGAGAAGCTGACTGAAGAGTTGTAATTGACTAATTGTGAATGTATTCATAGAATGTTAATAAAAAGTATTCATAGAATGACCTTAACAGTACGGGACCAAAGTTCTATAATTTTGCTCACGCTTTATCGATTGTGTAGAGATCAGATCGATCACTAAACTTTCAGGTTAGTTTTCAGCTTGATTGTCAGCATATCTCGAACCAAACGTGAAGCCCAAATGCGGGCTTTCAAAAATGTGTAATCAGGACCTGTCAATTAACTATGGGGCTTCGTGTGGAATAATAACGAATCGCTTTGTGTACTTAAGTGAGTTTTGATATAGCAAAGCTGCCACTCTCTGCTTGACTATGCCAAGTATGCTAGCTGTTGGTAGATGCAGGTCATTTTTTGTTTTCTTAAAAAGAGCTGCATTTGATTGTAGATTGTTTAGCTTTTCGCTGAAGGCTTTAAAACTCATTTAGTAGTTAACATGGATCTATTCATCACAAACACAGCCGTTTTCCTACCGCAATTTAAAAACTTTTTGAATGTTACTGAATGCCTTGTTTGTTTTATAAACAGTTTCTCAAAAGCGTTGCATTGGCGATGACATTTACACCGGAGTCTTGAACAACATATCAGGAGAAATGACGCAAGCCTGCCCATGTACTATAACCAGACACATACTTACTTAATTGATCATTACAAACGTTTATTTAGGATTACAACCTAGTGCCTCAAACCAGCCATGTTGTGTACATTTTATCCATGAGTGGAGAGACCTGCAGTTTAAGTGCTTCTCAGAATGACAGATTTTTAAGAAACTTTTCATGGTAATTTCATGGTTTTATAGGTATACTAGCTATACTAGCCAGCTATACTACTATAGAAAACTAGACTAGACTAGAAAACTATACTAGTTATGCTAACCAGCTAGCTATCTATATTAGCTATACTAGCCAGCTAGACATCTATAAAGTTTTTGCCAGAAAACTGCTGAAGTTAAAGAAATATATTTCGTTCTTGAGATATCTGTTCTGGGTGTTCTAAAGTTCGTCACCACCCAGAAATAAATATTAAAACTATTCAAACTGGCCCTCGAAACTATTAATTAAGCTTCTTCTTAGCCACGTAAACGAGAAACTGCACTCAACCATTCCGAAACAGTAGGTTAAATTTGATTCTAAAAGTTCTTGTATCGACCTTACGCACTCGGTTAAATACAGGACAGTCCTCTAAGTTCTATTCGGTGATTGTAGTACTGCATTGGCTGCATATACGTATCAAATAGATTGACATGCGTTTTCTTTATATGTATTGTACAAATCACAACGTATGTATACTGCTGTCCATGCTGGTTCATCATATTTGCATCTTAATGTGCAAATCCAAAATTTTTATTTTTTAATTTCCCATTTGCATTTCAATAAATTTTCTCATGTCTGTTTGCTGTTCATAAACAATTTTTCTTTTTTTATTTATTTTATTTTTGTTTTTTTTTTCTCTTTAATTTTCGTTGCATCTGTTCATTTCCTTGTATGAATTTTTTTATTCCCTACACATGAACACACTCTGGCCGATTATTTATTTCTTATACTCGGGGCAATAAATTTTAATAGGCGTCAGCATGGTTTTCCGTACAAAGACCGCAAGCAAGCGAGTGTCTATTATAATTTATTTGCCGCACAGAGTACGAGCATATGGAAGTGGTGGAACTGAAAATTAAAATTCTGGGATCTTAGAGAAAATTTTTTTTTGAATTTTTAAAAATTTTTAAAGGGTCCTGAGAGAAAATTTCTTAACATATTTCTCTTTGAGTTTCAAGCGTTTTTTTATGATGATAAAATTATAAAACAATCCAAAACTTATACAATAAATAAACAAAACAACTAGACTGTCGTCATATGTAGGTGTCGCAAACTTAATGTCGGTTCATAGCTGCCAGATTTGACGATTTATCGTCATTTTGACTATTTTGTGCTCCAAAAATATCATATTGACAATGTGACGATTTGTACCCTTATTTTGACGATTTTTAGAAATTAAAAATTTGCATCACGTTCTTTACTTTTGTACATTAAAAGCCACTTTAAGCTTTATATTTACTTTGCAGTTATTACTATTGCAAATTTAAGTGATGATTTTTCTGTATCTTATGTCTTTTTCATCCATTAAAAGCCAAAAAATTACAACCTCTGCACGAAGGGAAGTTCCACAAACACATAGTCTGACTAAAGAACGAATTTTGTCTGTAATGCAGTGTGCGATCCACTGGCCAATTGACCACATAAGTATGTGCTCGCCGAGAAAGGCGAGTGTTACGTAGGAATACATGATTCTCGCTCGAGCAAAATCCGTTATAATAGCGATAGAACAGTAAAACAACAACAACATTGCAACGATGCTCCAATGAATCAATGGAGTTTGATACCCTACCGAGAGAGAGTTGAGAGTTGTATTCTATTCTCTTTCGGATATAAGTGGTGTAAATAATAAGAAGATCAGATGAAGTGAAGTATTTCTTGCACTCTCTTAAGAAGCTAAGGCACTGAAAAATGTGTCGGTTCTAGCGAACATCACACTGAATCTTCATGCAGATTTTGTGACGATTTTTTTACGATTTCCATGAACGTCTTTGACGATTTTGACGATTTTTTTTTTCTAATACTTGACTGAAGTCGCCGTAGTCTAGTAGGTAGTGTGTTGGCTTATTAGACTGAAGGCCCGAGTTCGAATCCCAGGTCAGACATCAAAACGAAAATATTTCTTCGGCGACTTCCTCTCAGCAGATTTCTGGCAAAAACTCTGAGAGTAAATAAAATTGCAATGAAAAGCTTCTCAAAAAACTGTCGTTCGGAGTTGACTTTAAACTGTAGGTCCCGCCACTCATGTATAAAATTAAAGCACACAACATAAGTGATGCGAGAAGCTAGGTCGTAATCCTGACAGAAGGGTTGTAATGACCAATTATGTATGTATGTAATACTTGACGATTTGATGCTTTATTTATCTGGCAGCTATGTGTCGGTTGCATAGTTTTTTTTTTGTTTTAACACTCATCTATCGAACTGCTTTATGTGATTCAGTTCCAAAAATAACGCTCATGATTCATTTTACTTGTTGTATTCATATTAGTAATGCTTTTAAATTAAATTTCATCACTTTAATTGTTGTTTTTTTTTTAATTATTAACAACATTTTATTTGTAAAAATTAATTTCTTTTCAGTTAACATTGTCTAAAGACATCAAAGATAAGTAAATGTTTTGGCAAATTTAAATCATTTTAATTGCAATTTAAATAGTTTTACAGTGAATTTAGGATTATCAAATCTTGAGAAAAGATTTTTAAAGAAATAAATTGTAAATAATCCATTTTTTATTAAAAATAAAATCACTAAATTTACGTAAGGATAGGTGGAGCACTCTGCTTAGACCAAATCCATTCTTATACTGCAAATCAATATCCATACCGAGAATGAAACATTGCTAATAGGAAATTAACTCAACTCCAAAAGTAATCTTGCTACTGCAGTAATCCTTATTTTGAACAATTCAGTCAACGGTAACAGAAAATTAGAAGACAAGAACCACAGCCTCTTCATAGCAATAAACGTGCACAGACACATGTGCTGATAGATCCTCCTGCTCAGATCCATCAGTACGTTCAAAAATCATTTGAGGGAGTGCCAGTTTTCCATACACCCCGATAGACTAGTTAATAGTGTGTTGAACATCAAGCGCCAAAGCCGAAGGTTTGATTCCCGCGAGGAGACTCCGGGTGTTTGTGATTGTCTGCTTGTTTGTATGACCTTATGTGATGACACACAATAGTAAAAATATAGTGAGAATTATTACTAAAAAGCAATTCTCGAAAAAAAGTGACAAACGTGTATACACTGGTCCTTAAAAAACATGTCGTAGAGTACCCCCTCTTTTCCTTCTCGTATAAACTATCTTTTCTGTGTTGCAACACGATGCACTGCTTGAATGGGGGTCATCTCCTGAGTGTTGGTCTCAAAAGAAAAAAATTAAATAAAATATATGCCTGTGAGGTCATAGTACAGTGAATTGAAACAATGCAAATAGTCACTCTGATTCTTATTCACATCACTCCAGCAGACCCTTTGCTACATGGAACAACCTCTAGCGACCAACAAAGTTGAGCTTCCCTGTACAAAGACCAAATAATATTCAGTTTAACTGAGTCAATGGGGACACTGATGCCATGTAACACGCCAGAGATTATGAACTCTGTAACAGCTCTGGCCAGCTCATCAGAAATTCGTTTTCCGCAGATATCTCTGAGCCCTAAAACTAATAAGAGAGTTTTCTGCAAATGAACCGAAATTTCTTTAAGAAATCCCTGGTATTCATGAGCAAGGACGAACTTCGAGGTGACATTCATATGGGACTTGATAGCAGAATATATGTAAATCAGGAGACTTGCATAAAACAAAAAACATTGCAGAGCTTTTAATATGGCCTAAAAAAATACTACAGTGGGCAAGACGACTGTGGACGCCGTAGCCTAATACGTAGTGTTTTGGTTTATTAGACGTGAACCTGTCATTGAAACCTCAGATTAGATTACTTGAACAATGAAAAGAAAAGTATTTCCTCTCAGTAGCCTTCTGGTAAGAACTACACTAAGAGTGAATAAAATTGTGATGAAAAGCTTCTTGATTCTGTTGTTTCGATTTGACGTTAAACTGTAGATCCCGCCTCTCATGAATAAAAATTAACACGTTCAACATGGATGGTTGAGAAGCTACGTTGTAGTCACGACTAAAAGGGTTGTAGTGACCAATTAGATTAGACTACAGAAAAGACCAATGTCAGAACCCTTAGTATACACCTCACAGTGTACTCTGACCATCAGCTATGTAGTCGACGCGAATCCGTTTATTGCGTCACATTTTTGCAACAGTAAGCGCCGTAGTCTTGTGGGTAGTGTGTTGACTTACTAGACGAGAACTCGTCTGTTCACGAATAAAACAAAATATGAAAAAAAAATATATCTTTCGTTGACATTATCTCAGCAGTATTTTGGAAAGAAAATTGCCATGAAAAGCTTTCAAGAAGATTCAAGATCTGTTGTTCAGAGTCGACGTTAAACTGTAGATCCCGCCAATCATGAATAAAATTAACACGTTTAACATGTGTGGTGAGAGAAACTAGGTTGTAAACCTGACTGTAATGATCAGATAAGTAAATTATAAACAACTCTTTAGAAAGTATTCCGTGTGTTTTGAATGGGTTAATAAATATCATTGCAGGGGTCGAAATACTTGTATGACTGCAAGATGTTCCATAATCTGCATTTTGAATAGGTGAGTGATTAATAGGAAATTCCCACGAATAAATATAAAATAAAAATTTAAATTGACTACGAGTAGAATATGAAATATTTTTATGACTGATGCTAGACGTTAGAGTTATGTCAACGCTGGTGGTATTCAATAGGCAAAAACAACAAAGAAAGAAAGAGGAATGTGAATAGAAGCAGACGACTTCTTTTTATGCTACATTAGTTAGTACAGCAATTAGTGTCCAAAACGCCTCTCTATTACCTAAGAGACCAGTTTAGTTTCTCTGCTTATTTAAACGGTCTTGATTTAATTTTTAAAATTTCGTTTATGTGGTTACAAAAGCCTTTTTAAATTCCCTACATATCGCCCAAATACTGTAGAGTGTACATACACAGAGCGCCATAAGTGAGTCAACACCCACTATAATTTTAAATTTTTTATTATAAAAAATATACTTGTAGCACAACAATAATTTTTACGATTTTTTTGTTTAAACATTTTATAAGTAATAAATAAACGTTTTTATTTTTTGAAAATTTATTCGACTATTCTCATTTACTTTTCTCGCTATACTAAGAAAATGAATTATTTCAGTGGTGTTTACTCAATTTTGGCGCTCACTGTATGTACGTATAAATTTTTAAATTGTCTACAGCAGAGATGTTCTTTTCAAATTGCATGAGATTGTTTTTTTTTTATTTATTTACGTACGTTCTCCTTCTGGCTATCTGTCTGTCTCATATTGATGTTGTTGTAGCTGCATTACGTTGCTACTCTATTCCAAACAAACAAAAAAACCAAGAGCTTTTCTGTGACGTCACTTCGGAAAACTTACACACAGTAAATGAAACGTAAGATTTTCATTCCTTAACATAAAAACACATGCGCAATAGCTCCTATGTATGCCGCACACACACAAATACTCATTTAAGTATGAAATACTGGCACATTCAGCCATATGAGTACAATAACGGCGAAAAGAAGCGGGTGTATTGGTATGCGAATGTGTGTAAGTAAAAAGCCCAACAGAATTCAGTTTTTCTTCATCTTGTTTTTTTTTTTTTTTGTTTTTTTGTTTGCTTCAGCATGAAATTTTCTATAAAAATTTTATGGAAAATTCAGTGCAACGCGGACATTGGCCCCTTTAGCAAGTCGAAAATAGTGGAAACGCTTCAAATATTTTTACTCGGAACGTTGAATATTCAAACAAAAAAAAAGAGAAAAAATAACAAAAAGAAAAAAATAAATAAAAAGGAAAGCAAAACGCAGCAATACAATAACAAGAAAAAAGTAGAAAAAATTTTTTTTAGAATCAAATACGAATACTTGCTGGCTACGTGTACAATCTCTCAACAAAAGTGAAAAAGTGTACAAAACTACGACAGGCATCCCAGTTTCGTTTTGTTGTTGAAAACAAAGAAAATAAAAGTGAGAATTTAAAAAAAAATAATTTTTTTAAACGTAATTTTTTTATAATAAAAAGTGTGTAAAAAAGTTAACATATTTTTTTTTTGTGTCATTTATTGACTGTGGATTTCCTTTTAACGGAAATTTCATTCAAATCACCACCACCAACACAATAAAAAGTCGCTTGAAATGCGGCTTTCAAATGCAGTTTAAGGTGAACAATTAACCGTTAAACAACTGGATTTTTTCAAAATAATGTAACAAGGAATTTAAAACACAAAAAAAGGAGAATAATTTTTTTTTTCATTTTTAATAAAATTTAATTTAAAAATATGTTGCAATATGTTAAAAAAAATAAAAAAAAAAATAAAAATTTCATTTTTAAGTTTAATTAAATAAAAGTAAAGAAATTAAAGATGAAATAAGTATTAAAAAGATTTTATTAAACAAAAAATAATAAAAAAAAATTTGAATTTCCAAATTTAAAAATAAAAAAAAATTATATTAATATGTATAAAAAATTTAAAACTAATCCCCTACCATGAATAATAAAATTTATTAGTTAAATTCATAATAATAAAGAAAAGAAAAAACGGAAAAGAATATTATAAAAAAATTAAATTTTAAAATAAAAAAAAACACAAAAAATATTCAAAATTAAAACAAATAAAAAAGTTTAAAGAAATTTATTTTATGTTTTAAAAAGAAAAATATTTAAAAATAAACCAGCAATTATTTACAATACATAACTGGGCAGCCTATTGGATAATCTGTTCTGTCTGTCAATAAGGCAGTTGTAAATTGAATCCCACCAACGACTCTGGTGTATTAGACTACATCAACTATAGGATTTTCATTATTTCGATCGTAACTTGCACTTGCATTGCACAGCGTTCGATGATACTCTGTACAACCCTTCAGTAAGGATTAGGACGTAGCTTCTCACACAACTTTTATTGTGTGTGTTAATTTTATCAATGAATGGTGGCATCTGCTGATTAATCTTAACTCCGAACAACAGATTTTTGAGAAAATTTTCATGGCAATTTTATTTACTCTTACGAGTTTTTGCCAGAAATCTGCTGAGAGGAAATCACCGAAAAAATATTTCTTTTTATATTTCGTATCTGTTGGAGTAAGACATGGGTTTTAAGTCGTGCCCTCACATCAAATAAGTCAACACACCTCCTACTAGACTACGGCGTCCGATAATGGAGTGTGTTGAATGCCGTAGCAAAGTCAATGAAGAGCAAATGTAACCGACACCACCACTCAACGACTGCTCTATCGATACAGATACTATATTGGCCTAAGTTGGCTTTAACGTTTCGAAGATCTATTGTGAACGAACGTGACAGTCTAGTCTAGTAAGCTGCTAACACAACAGTTTAATATCTCTCTAATTCCTGAATTTAGTTCAGACATGAAAATGTAGGATGAAGAAACATTCTCAAATAGGGCATTCATTATAGCAGCACCAAGATTTACAGCAACTTTAAGCTATTGCAGCTTATTATTGTACACATGTGACGCTTACCATCTTAAATATGCATCTTTCGCTAACGTCCGTTCTGGCTTCGTGAGAAAAACAAATATTTTTAAACACCTCCAGTCTATTAAAAAAGTATATTCCAGTTCGCAGCGATCCTTGAGATGTTCTTTCCAATTCCCTACTAATCCAACTACTCTGGGTATCAGCAGCAGAAAGGTTTGCTCATACGCATTCTGTTTACCAGATGAAACACTTTGGCGTACTGGTCTTATTCCTTTTTCTTTAATTTATTCTTATTAATCAGAATTGGCCATATGGCCACCGAGTGATGGTTAGCTACCCACTAACCTAACCTATTCTTATTATTAGTTTTGTTTTAGTTTCATTGTTCAAATTTTTCCATGAAATAGATTCCTGGTCTACTGTAGCAAATTCTGTGATGGTAGTGTTACCACCATGCGTCTGATATTGTCTAAAAACAAAATCCCTTCTGATCCATATATTAGATGTATGTATTAGACGTGATGGTAAGAGTAATTTTCTGAGTGACTTGCCCTCTCTTTTTAAAATACCCTGCTTGATCTTCATGCTATTCATTATTGATGTTATTGTTTCGAGGAGGCATGTGTCTGTTGGCTTCTTAAAGGGATTACTTGAAGGATATGTTTTAAAAATTCGCAAAACGATGATGAAAATTTCTTTCACCTTCTTTGGTATTTGAAACTGGATTATTCGAGTTAAGTAATACACTACGTTACCTAAATGCTGGACTTTCTGATTGAATTGTAAGTCTCTCAGTCGAGCAAATTGGTAAACATCAGCGTTGGCATTTTGAACTTGCAGATCATGAGAGCCTTGCCGGAGAAATGGATACACTACCTCTCAACTGACCACTTCTTTCGATTAATTGTCAATTATCGTTTCATCTTTTGTCATAATGTCGAAGCTGCGATCAGAACGCGGAGCACACTACTTTGACGACCACATTCTTAAAATATTAACAAATGAAATACAAATCACATTACCTACGAGTTCTAGCAGAGCTGGATACTCTACTGCTATCATTAATTAGTTGAATTGGCTGTCCTGTATGCATTCCAGATGTTGCATCAAATGCCCAAAAAAAAAAATTATTTGTTAGCATTGCCAATCAATGATTAAATTATTCTAATTTATTTCGGCTTTTGTTATACAGGAAGTAATCAAGAAAATTTTATCAAAAACTTTTACTCCAATTATCTTAATGAGTTTGATTTATTTTAATTACAATATTATTGTTTAATTTCAGTTATTCTTGCTTAAAAAGATAAAACAAGGAAAATAATTAAAACTAAATCAACAAATAAAATAAAAAGAAACAAAAAAATAAAAATCTTCCAATTAATTAAAAAAAAATATCAAACAAAAACAGAACCAGAACCAAACCAATTTTATTTGGTTTAAGTCACTTGAAAAGGATATTTTTGTATGTGTGTGTGTCAGTGTGAGTGTATACATTGAAATTAATTGAAATATTAACAAAAAAGAAGAAGAATTTCTCTTTCCTCACTGTTACAACATCCAACCAGCCAACCAACCTACCATTTGTCAACGGTTGCGTTTGAATCGTCAGCAGCTGCCATTGTCTATATTGGATTGCGGCAACAAGAAAACCTTTTGACAACATTAGCAACCGCAGCCAAAGTAATTGAGGCAGCAGCAGCAGTTCAACTAAAAAAAATCCGCCACATACAGGTTAGTATCGGTTCTTTGTGTTTCTGTTTTTTGGTTGGATTTGATTAATTTATTGTCCCTTAATTGTGTTATTAATTCCGTTGGCATTTTCCCTGTGACATGTTCGCGCTCGTGTTTTTGTTTAATTTCCAACTGCTAGTAAATGTTCGAATTTGACCTATAAAAACACAAGGAAAAGGAAATTGTTTTTTCAAACCAGAAAAAAAAATCTCACAATTTAATGGCAGAACAACGCATTGAAAATATTTTTATTTTGTTTAACAAAAACAAAAACAAAATTAAATTAAATGGGGGACATTGTGCATGTAAGATTCTATTATTATCTGTGAAGGAGCTTATTTGGATTTGGTTAATAGAATAAATGGAATAAATAATGTTGAGTTTATTTAAAATGATCAAGTTGTTGTCACCAGATAAAGGGTCCACCAAATAACTTTTTTTTTTTTTGAAAATGCTTTAAAAAAGAACTACTGAATATTTTCTCAAATACCTTTTTTTATTTGAAAGTACAATCCATCCGGTTAATAATGGAAAATAATTTCATTCAAATGGCTGCCTCGGCTGGCCATGCAGTAGCCTACACGATCGGTCCAATTTTTAAGCACATTATCGATTGTGTGCAGCTGTATTTCACCAATGGCTTCACGAATATTGTCCTTTAAAGCGTCAATTGTCTCTGGCTTGTCGGGCGTAACACTTATTTTTGACTATACCCCACAAATAATAGTCCAACGGTGTCAAATCGCAGCTCCGAGGTGGCCAAACGACATCAGCTCTGCGGCTGATAATGCGATCTTTAAAACCAGGGCGCAAAACATCAAGTGTAGCTTCGGCTGTGTGGCACGTAGCGCCGTCCTGTTGAAACCAAATGTTGCCAATATCCTCCTCTTCAATTTTTGTGAACAAAAATTCGTTCAACATGGCCCGATAACGATCGCCATTGACTGTAACGGCCACTCCTTGCTCATTTTCGAAGAAAAATTGCCCAATTATGCCTCTGGACCAAAATCCGCACCAAACAGTGACTCGTTTTGGGTGCGTCGGCTTTTCAATGTATGCGTGCGGGTTTTCTGTGCCCCTAATGCGACAATTTTGCTTGTTTACATTCCCGCCAAGATCAAAATCAGCTTCATCTGAAAAGATGATTTTTTTACAAAATCGGCATCTAAAAATTGGACCAATCGTGTAGACTACTGCATGGCCAGCCGAGGCAGCCATTTGAATGAAATTATTTTCCATTATTAACCGGAAGGATTGTACTTTCAAATAAAAAAAGAAATTTGAGAAAATATTCAGTAGTTTTTTTCTAAAGCATTTTCAAAAAAAAAAGTTATTTGGCGGACCCTTTACTAGCCAAAATCAAAGTTATTGAACTTTAAATACGAAACCTTAAAATGGATAACCCTTTACCATCAATTACCCTTTACCATTAATGTTTTCCTGTAATTCTCATCCGGACAAACATTTCTTTAGATTTTCGTTCCTATTGTCAAAGAAGCCAAATAATAATGGTTTTACTGTCTGTTAAGCTTAAAAGTCTCATGTAAAATTAAGAAAAACATTGTCATTAAATAAGGATTTTTTTATAGGCCGTCTTGTAAATACTTATCAATGTTAACAGACTCCAAATGTATGTACATACAGGGCCATGTACTCTGTATACATATATACAAACATACACATTAATTGCAGGAAAATCCTTAATTATGTGTGCATTAAATTAATGTCTCTTAATATTATTGTTTGGGTGGGTATTTGAAGCTGGACACTTATTTTTTTTTTGGGCAATTAAGAGGAATACGTGATCAAGATTCTAATGTAAGCAGAATTTTTAATGGGTTTTATTGATTTCATTGTAGTTAAGCAGCTTTTATGGTATAAGGGATAATTAAAATGTATCCTTTAGTTATCGATAACATCCCTAATTAGGCAACAATAAGGAAGCGATAAAATTTTAAACATTTTTATTTAAGGATACAAAAAAAAATTGTTATTAGCGTCCAATAAATTCTTCTTTTATTCAAATTATGAAGCCTCTGTAAAGTAGACTGTAGTTCAAACCCCAGCTAAGACATATTGAGCCAAACGAAATATGAAAACGAACATTCTTTCGGCCTCTTTCTCTCAAAAGTCTTCTGGTAAAAATTCTGAGCGTATTGTCCAGTAATTTTCCTTTTATTTAGAGTATGAAGCCTCTCTGGGGTGAACTGTAGTTCAAACCCCAGCTCAAACACCTTGAGCTAAACAAAACGTAAATAAAATTGCAATGAAAAGTTTCACAAATCTGTCGTTCGGAGATGACTGTAAACTGTAAGTGCCGTCACTCATGTATAAAATTAACACACACAACATAAGTGGTGCGAGAAGCTAGGTCGTAACCCTTGACACAACCCTTCAGTTAAACCAATTATGTGTAGTATGCACGTCCCTGCATATTTATTGACTCATTACAGCATAATCACAAAAGGCCTTGCAACGGAGTTTGCTCTTCTGAAATAAAGTGAGTTATTCCTCAAAATCGTATGTTTTTACGAAGTTGTCGTATTTCTAGTAGCACACATCCTCTTAGCGATGATTTGCCATTTTCGCTTCATTCACATTATCCCTGTAAAGAACGCTTCTCCTATTGTTGATACAAATTTAATGTCCACGCACAGCGTTCCCTTTTTAATTTCTCCTTTTACATTTTCTTATCTTTTGGGATTCGAAAACTGGCCACTTAAGCCATTATGCCCCTTCGTATGCCTTGTCTGTCAACCAAACGCAATGATCCCAACTGGGTTTCCCATTTTATAAGAGGATTTTAAACGAACAATCTATTGAACAGAAAACTTTAAATGTTTTTAAAAGATTTGCGCAAGTATGGGACTTTTAGTACGTCAATTCAGAGTAATCCAACACACCCCTTTAACAGACAATATGCATCAGAAGGCAACCCAGTGATTTATGACTGCATTTCACTTATCAAACAAGAATAGAAAACAAAATTTTCTGACAAAAATTTGAAATTATTTCCGTCAAGTAACATACTGAAAACAAAAACAAAAAATAAAACGAAAATACAAGAGTGACGATAAATAAAATTTGTGGCATCTAACAATGGGGAGACAATAAAATAAAAGAACGAGAAAGAAAAACCAATTGCGTGACGTGAGCTGTACTGAAATTATTGGCAAAAAAATGCTGTAGAAAGCTCCATGCCTAGAATTTTTTATCTTATGATTTGGGTGCATAAAAAACAGATCCAATTTAATATTCAAAATGATTCACTTCAAGAAATTTTGATAAAAAAATTAGGAAAATTTTCGGGAATTTTTTTTTTTAGTTTCGAACATAAATGATCAACAACAACTTTTTATTTTAAATGATCTGGAAATGAAATTAATTTTAATTCTAATACATACACACATCAAAAGCGTATATACCCTACACTCACAAAAGTAGAATTCGACTTAGAATTATTTTCTAGATCAGAAGGATCACGGCCAACCATCCAATCAAAGAAATATTTCTAACGAATCCCACCATTTTTTTTTTATAAAAATCAGCCCTGTTTTCACCATCTTTTTTATATTCGTTTCCGTTTTTTAATTCATTATCATTTGTTTTTCATTCAATCAACGCTACATCGGATTAAATTTCTTTCCCAGACAGACAACAACCAACGTTAGGTCTTCCGCACGTACCCCTTTGAAGATTGTCTTTAAGTTGAATGTGAGTGAGTCAGTCATAATAACACGTTTCACCTCAATCTCGAAAGGGCTTGGTCTATGGAAGCATTTAACAGCAAAGAAACACTATAACAGAGTGTTACCCAGGACGGAGCAAGATGGACTTGATAGAAATAATGTGAAGTTAAAATGAAGTGTATTGGGTGATTGTGTAGAATATAGTGGTGAAGAACTTTGCTAATAGAGTTCTATTCCTCTTAAAAGATGAATCCTCGAATTATTTAACAATAGAGAAACACTAGAATACAGTGTTCACCAGGACGTATGAAGATAGGCTTGATAGAAATAATGTGGAGTGAAAATTAAATGTATTTAGTTGTTGTGTAGGATATAGTGGTGAAGAACTTTGCTAATTGAGTTCTATGCTATTTTAAAGAATGCATCTTGAAAGGGAATTTTTAACCACTGCGATGAATTGCCTTTTACATAACAACTTTAATAGAAATATCAATCAGAGATGAACTTGATGGAAATAATGTGAAATGAAAGTTAAGTGTATTGGGTTGTTGTGTAGGATATAGTGGTGAAGAACTTTGCTAATTGAGTTCTATTCCTCTTAAAAGATAAATTCTCGAATCATTTAACAGTAGAGAAACACTATAACAGAGTGTTAATCAGGACGTAGCAAGATAGGCTTGATGGAAACCATGTGAAGTGAAAGTTAAGTATATTGGGTTGTTGTGTAGGATGTAGTGGTGAAGAACTTTGCTAATTGAGTTCTATTCCTTTTTAAAGAATGCATCTTGAAAGGGAATTTTTAACCGCTGCGATGATTTGCCCTTTACATAACAACTTTAATAGAAATATCAATCAGAGATAGGCTTGATGGAAATAATGTGAAATGAAAGTTAAGTGTATTGGGTTGTTGTGTAGGATGTAGTGGTGAAGAACTTTCCTAATTGAGTTCTATTTCTTCTTAAAGGTGAATCCTCGAGTAATTTAACAGTAGAGAAACACTAGAATAGAGTGTTAACCAGGATGTAGCAAGATAGACTTGATGGAAACCATGTGAAACGAAAGTGAAGAGTATAACGTTGTTGTATAGGATATAGTGGTGAAGAACTTTACTAATTGAGTTCTATTCCTTCTTAAAAGATAAACGAGAATTACCAGTCACTGCTATGATTTGCCCTTTGCATAACAACTTTATTAGAAATATCATTCACAGACAGGCTTGATGGAAACCATGTAAAGCGAAAATGAAGTCTATTGGGTTAGTGTGTAGGATGTAGTGGTGAAGAACTTTGCTAATTGAGTCCTATTCCTTCTTAAAGAATGCATCGTGAAAGGGAATTACTAGCCACTGCGATGATTTGCACTTTGCATAACAACTTCAGTAGCAATTTCACTCATTTTCATGAAGAGACTACAGGCCACAAGGCCTGGAAAAAATTCCTGAGACAAGACAGAAGTGAGCTCTTTGTGATTACAAGAGATATGTATATTCTGCTATCTTAGTATTCATAAGAACTATTTTAGTGTATTTGTTGGATTGTTTACTCAACACCGCCTAATGGCAACTCATGCGAGAAGGTGGTAACTGCTCGTAACGACGTTTGTAGGTAAAAGTAGCTGACAGCCAAGAAGACAGATATATACACGCCAGACGCGGTCCTTGCCTAGCATTTGAATTTCTAGAGCCTCTTATTAAGCCATTTAGACTGTCTATGCCAAATCTTGATAGATCAGTGATCAGACGCTGGGTATGTATCCCAGACTTCCTTTCTTTATTCTTCACTGCAGTACCTTCTTCGCTTGAGTACTTTCTTTGGAGTTTTAGCAGACTTTTAATGCTTCCTCCATCTAAAGCAATTTACGCAATCCATTGCTGCTCTACTAATTGTGTACTTGCCGGCTCTCATTGGGGTTAGTAATGGGGTCTTGCGGGAAAATCTCTGCTTAGGAACTATGGTTACTATATGATTCCCTTAGAACCTGTATTTGGTTCAGGCATGAATGAATATTTACAGCAGCATTCGAGTTAGTTTTCTCAAATAAAATCTCAATACTCGGTTACAAATCTGGCGAAATTAGGTGAATAAAAGGTGTGTAATGAATATAAAACTGTATCCACATTTATTTTACATGAAAATAATATCGTACTACAATGATAACATAGCAATACAGGGCATCATGCGGTCTTCGTTACCTCATACAAACTTTCTGGCTTGTTTTTATGAAATTTTAAATCAAATGAGGCCATATGTTCTGTATCAAAATGGGAATCTTGTTTTTATTTGCTTGAGTATACGCATATTTGAATTTTTTTTTGTTGTTTTTTTTTCTTTCTTTCTTTTGATTGTGAAAATTTGTTTTTTCTTCAAAATTTATTTTCAATGTGAGAGAAAAAAACAAAATTTTTTGTTTAAAACAAATTGGCTGGGCCTGTGAAATCAAACAACAACAGTAGCAGCATCAATTTGTTCTTTGAACTGAATGGCCCAAATTATTTTATGATTTTTCTAAATACCATAGTCAGAGAGCCAGCAGCTACATATTTAGGACAAAAAATAAAAAAGAAAACAAGAAATGCTAGAAAAAAGGAAAAAACGAAATTAAATTCAAATCTTATTATTACTACATGTGCTAATGAAAATCTAATAAATTATAATCATATTATGTTGTTGTTGCTATTTATTGTTTCTGCTCTAATATTTGTGGGGATTTACTTTTCATATTATTTGTGACTGCCTGTCTATCTGTCTGTCTATCTGTGTGTCTGTCTGTCTCTCTATCTGCGTGGCTTTCTTTTTTTGTATTATTTTCACCAGATAAACGGAATGTTAGGAAATTGGAAAAACAAATTCTATTAAAAGAAGCCTAGGAATACCAAAGTCATACACATTTAGTTGAATAGCTTAACAACAACAACAACAAGAGAAAAATATAACATATGGTATATGAAAAGGAAATTATTTAATGGTTGTCGCTCCCTAACCTTGTGAAAAGAAAGCAGGCAATAATCGCTAAATGATAAACAATTTTTTGTATGGGGTGTAGTAAACAGAAATCCATTATTTTTATTTGAAAGTTGAGGAAGAATTTTGATACAATTCAGGTCCAACATAAATCAAACTCTTCCTGAACAAAAATGTAGTACAGACATGGCCCACAGACAATAATGTGTCTTTGCTAATTGTGCAGTTTGCAACTGCGCTTAATTTTCATTACAAAATCATCTCACATGAGGCCTATATGTGAATGAATAGGTAAGTAAAGACACAAAATTATAGAAATTGGGACGATACCAATCCATATGTGGTCCAAGAGCATCCAATGTATACCAAAAATGGGCTGGCAGTGCCATCGACTCAACAGCTTGCATTATAGGACGATGTTTACCACATTTTTTTTAGCTTGAAATGTATGCTCTGGACACCAACGACATGTGATTTCAATAGAACAGTACTACATACGTGCCACATGACTCATGACACATGGAATATCCAGCACGTGTAATTTGAGGGTAGGTTCATCTCACGAGGAGATAATGTGAACTGGCTACTAAAATCGTGCGATTTGACCCCGTTAGACTTTTACCGGGGATGTAATAACACGCAGGTGTATATAACTAAGTCAATAAACCACAGCGAACATAACCCATACCCATCCATACATACATAATTGATCATTGCAAGCCTTCAGTCAGGATTACAACCCTTCAGCCAGGATTACAATCCAGTTTCTCACACCACTTATGTCGCGTGTGTTAATTTTATACATGAATGCCGGGACCTACACATCAAAGTCAACTCCGAACAACAGATTTTTGTGAAATTTTTCATGGCTAATATATTAACGCTCCGAGTTTATGCCAGAGATCTGATGAGAGAAAGTCGCTGTAGGAATATTTTCTTTCATATTTCGTTTTTGTTGGAGATGTTTGCCCTGGGGTTTGAAACGAGGCCTTAGGGCTAATAAGCCAACACACTACCTACTAGACTGTGGCACCTATCACACTACCTATTAGATAAACCCGCGGTTTGAACCCGCTAATAAGTCAAGACACTAGCTACTAGAGTACGGCGACTACCATAACACCTGTCATCGGTCAAATTCAGCCTGATTTATAAGCCAGAGTCATGGAAATTTGGATATTTGGAATAGGCTCGTCCAAGCGAAGCCTTGGCGGACATTTCACCCATGTTATATTCCAATAGATCTTCCCTTAGTCCATTTCGTTTAGCGGCAAACCTGAGAAGGTACACAGCAGTTCCTTCCTCTCGTAATTCTACAATATTATCGAGAAAATTAATCCCAAACTGTTCTTCATCTTCTGTCTGAAAATTTTTCTTCAAAATGACAGAAATATTGCCTGATTCCTAATCACTTTCTTTGTCCCTCCAATCAATTCGTTCAATTGAAAACCTCCAAACAACAAATTTACTACAAAAAATTACCCAAAGTTTCTTGTGGACAAACTTTGCAATTTAAAAAACTTTTAATCAAAAATTCATGTTAATAAAAAACAAAAAAAGAAGTCAAGGTTATATGTTTTAAAGCTGATGGCTTCTAATAAAAGACAACCTGTTCTACGCTTATACTCTGCATTCAATTTATTGCAGGACATTGTAAAATTCAAATTGAAATACCACAAGCTATTCTGGTGTTGCGTATATCTATTTTTATTTACAAACACCGAATATCGACAACTTTTTCAAAGTGAAACACCCCTTTTCCCCTATGCATATATTTTTTTTTTCGTAAATTTTTCTTTTTAAAAAACTTTTTAATTTACTCTACAACCAACTGAGTAGTTCCCAAAGGGGGTATATTTTTAACAGTTTTAAGAAGAAAAAAAAACACAATTTTTCGTTGGAAATATTAACCGGGTTAAAAGTACTTTCAATATTTTAATTTTTTTTTTTTGATACACAGCTGCTGTCTGGTAAAAGTGCAGACACGCATGAACTTTTTTATACTTAATATAACACAGAATATTTCAAATATAACCTGCGTTCCTTAACTTTAATAGCGAAGATCTTTTCAATTTTAATTCATAGAAACTAAACATGAATTTATTGTCCATAATAACAATATTTTCTTAGGAATTTCTAGTGGAATTAAAATATTTAATTTAATAATTAATATGTACAATGGGTCAATTTCGACCTCCGGGTATTGTACTTGTCTTAACGGACAAGTACACGTCCTCTAACCTAAAATATTTAATGCCACTATTTAAAAATAATTTGCTTCTTTCATTTGAAAACCCTCGATTTTTTTAATTTCATCGTTTCAAAAACTCTGCCAAATCCTCAAGCAAAGGGTACGCGAACAGACCTTATATTATAAGTTTAAATCTTACAAATACTACGCCTATTTTAACCAGATGTCAATGTGTGTATGTGTGTATTTATATTGTCGCACTTAACCGCACTAACATTTTGACGACATCTCTACAACAATAAAAATCAAAAAAAAAAGAGAAAAACAACACACACAGACGAGTAAGAAATATATCAACAGGTGTCACGTTACCATGGTAAACATTGTATACGAAAGTGGAAAACATTATAAACAAATACAACAACAACAAATGGTAGTATTTTAATAAAAATACGATACAGACATACACACTTATACTGTTACACTCACATATACATGTATTAGAGCAACCACACACACACTTTCACGTACATAGAAGGACGAAAAGAAATATTGAAATTAAAAACAGAATAACTGCGTGAGATATTAGGGAAGGAAAGCCTACCATAAGATATTGATTTCAAAATGGATTGAATTGGACTAGATGGAGAGGAGTTAGAAAAGCTTAGCAGAACGTTATTAAGACACAAAAAGGCTTTACAATTGAAGTAGAGTGTAACTGATCTCGAGATGCTTACGTTCTATACTTTACAGGATAATATGCTCCAAACAAGGGTGACATATTGCCTCGGCAAATGCCGAAGGTTTCGCAGCCCTATGCTCCCTAGAGGAGTAAAGGAACATATATAAGTGCTGATGGTTGTTGGCTTATTAAACAAGAGCTCATGGTTTAAATCCCAGCTGAGAGATCTCGAACAAAACAAAATGCGAAGAAAAATATTTCTTTCGGCCACTTCCTCATAGCAAAACTCTGTCAAAAGCTCTGAAAGTAAATAAATTTTCTATGAAAAGATACTTTCAGTCGTTTAAAGTCGTCCGAACATGTAGGTCAAATTACTCATGAATAAAATTAAAACACACAACATGGGTGGTGTACGAAGCTAGATTGGAATCCTGACTAAATAGTTATAATGACTTAAGTACTTAATTAAGTGAAGTAGTGAAGGCACAGAAAAGTGGTATAAGGTCCAATCCAGTAACAAGTAATACTGATTCTTACTTTTTGAAATACAATAATCAGCCAGCTTGTTCTGCATTATGGTCGGGCATAAACAAACATGTACGCACAGATTTTCATTCACACTATTAGGGGCAAAAATAAATCCTGAGGTCCTATTGAAATCAACAACATGGGACCTTCAAACAGTATGAGAGAATAGTATGATTAGCAGTTTCTTGGTAAAACGCCGAGAGTAAAGGTATAAACACATAGACGACAGACAACAGTTCGGCAGTTCGACAGAAAATTCTGCCAACCTTTTTTTTCTGTCGTATGCCGACTGCTTAAATTTTTTGAAAGCAGAGCAGAAAAAAACTATTGTCGATAATTTTCAAATTTGAATGTAAATATATTTTTCAGTGTTGAAACTATCAGGTTTTTTGTACGCAAAAATAAACTCACTTATGAAAAAACCGCACACACAAAACATTTATCAAATGAATTCAGATACAAAATTGAATCTATAATTCTATTTTATTTATTATGAATACATGGATTCCTTTTTATTTCTTAATTTTAGAATTGTTCTTTCTCTTTATAGTAAATATTTTTAGCTGTTTTTTTTATTATGATTTTATGTTGTACTAGCATCACTAATTTGCTTTTAGCTGCTCACAAAAATAGAAAATAGTTTAATTTTGGCAGCACCTGCTTAGGTTGTTGTCTTGGCTTTTTCTGTTCTGCCTCCAATATAATCGTTTTCATATAAACGTGTGTATTCTAAACTTGGCAGCTTTCTGTTATCTGTCGTCTGTCGTCTATATGTTTATACCTTAAGCGATTACAATAAAAAAGCTTTTTAAACCTGTTGTTCAAAATCAACGTTAAGCTGTCAATGATGCCACATAACTTGTAATTTTTTTCTACTTAAACAGGTGATTGCTCTACAACATATTTTGCTAGGAAATGTTTGCATTGATGCATTGAGTGTAGTAATGAGAAATCTTGCCTCTTTAGTTTTCCTCTTTCCCAAGACGTAAGCTTTACAGACAGATTTATTTTTACACCATTGGACCACTCATCAAAATGGACAATCAGAGTCCTTATGCCATCTACAGACCTTTCATTAGTATGGTAATGAATTGATTAAGTTGTATCAGCGATAATTTAGCTCAAACCTAAGCAAGTTCCAATGAAATCTAAGAGCTTTAAAGCATACCCGATGATCTATCACACCATAAAATAACAGGGAACGAACTATTCAAAACCATGCTGTTCAGTCCACGCATGGGTTTTAGTTCTACTTCAGTTTTAAGTGAGAAGGGTATTCATGCACTACAGGGGTAGCATTAGAATGTCCCAGCATCTGATTAACAGATGTAAACATCCATTCAAATAGTTTCAATATCTTTACTGCATACTCGTTAATACCTTTATTCGTTTAAAGCTCTATAGAGTACAGAAATTTTGGCATAGAAGGCATTGCAGTCATTCGCTAACCTGAAAATATTTTTCGTGTTTATTCACTTGATTTTAAAGTCGCCGTAGTGTAGTAGATAGTGTGTTGACTTATTAGATGTCAGGCCACGGTTCAAACCCCAGGTCAGACATCTCCAACAAAACGAAATACAAACAAATATTTCTTCGGCAACTTCCCCTCAGCAGATTTCTGGCAAAAACTTTGAGAGGAAATAAAATTTGCCATGAAAAGTTTCTCAAAAAAATCTATCGTTCGTAGTCGACTTTAAACTCTAGATCCCGCCACTCATGTATAAAATTAACGTACACAACATAAGTGGTATGAGAAGATAGATCGTAATCCTGACTGAAGGATTGTAATGACCAATTATGTTTGTATTCACTTGATTTGACTTGAAACCCCTATTGACGTGAGACTTCACTACGGGTATACTTAGGGGTATACTTCCACACAATCATAGTCACAAAAAAAATGACAAGAAGTTTTCTTTTTCATTTTTTTTTTTTTATCGCTTAGAAATGATTTGTTTTTTCTACAATACAATTTGGATTATATTGTCACGCATATTAAACGCGTAATGCCATAAGGAACGTAATGCCTTCAAATCGTTTAAATATTTCAATTTACTTCCAGCGAAAGATATCTAATCAAAGCATTAGGCCTTCAGTCATTTTTATTGGCAATAATTAAATAGATTAATTCTTATGAAATCTTATCTAATAAAAGAGGGACTCGACTCAAATTAAACACTTAAGCGGACATAAAAGTTTACTGATATTACGTGTAGTATTATGAGTAGTAAACAGATGAATTAAATTCTCCATTAATGAAGGAATAAAACCGAAATATCACTTTTCATATCCATGTGATATTGTTTTTTGGTTCACAATTTTCTTCATTCTGCAGTTGCAGTTGTTCCACTTCTCCCTGAGGTTATTTTCCTAGATGTTAACAACAGAAGCCACTTTCACTTTCTCTTGTATGTTGTTTTACATTCTGTCTGTTGAAATATACACACATACTTTGTACAATCACAAGCAGCCATAATTTTCGCCACTGGCAACGAAATCTGTTGGAGCACCAATGTGGTTTTTCCAATGCAATCTGGCTTTATTTACTACAGCAATTATGTTCAAGAAGGCAAATAAATGATCCAGCAAAACAGTTTCTGTCGAAAATAAATCTTGTTTCATATGAAATATGAGAGAAAGGGCAAGAAAATAAACTGAAAAAATTATATTCTACTGGAGATTTATAGAAACAAAATGACGGAAAATATTTCCTAATTTTTCTTTTTGTATTAGTTTACACTAGCTGTACTGTAACGATTTACAAACTCTACCAATTATTAGATATTAGAGCTTCCGCAGCAACAGGCTAATAAGGCCAAGTTTCACATCATAGATGACTTTACGCATATACACGTACAAAATACGCCACAGCCCTTGTAAACAGCTACAAAGTAAACTGCTACTCAAGTCACATCCAGCACGCCTACACGGGCAGTGCCTTGTATCTTATATCTTTAGTCAGGACTGCAAACCTAGTTCCTCACAACACTCCTGTTATGTATGTTAACTTTGTCTATGAGAGGTGGGACCTGGAGTTTACTGTTAATTCCAAACAACAGGTAGGTAGGTAGGTAGAAGTGGCTGTCCCCCCAATGGAGTCATGAGCGGACACACATAGGCAGCACACAGGGCCCATTGTGATACCACAATTTCACATTCTCCCCTATTTCAGGAACCACTCGGAGCTTCCGATGAAGCGACTCAGACTGCCAATATCCATGCATGACAGTTCATCTAGGTCCTCCATGTAGTAGGCACCCAGGTGTCTCTTTCTCCTCTGACCAAGTGCCAGGAATGTGCACAGCAGGTGAAGAATAGTTTCATCCTCTTCCTCATCTTCACAGCTTCTGCAGAAATCATGCACGAGGTGTCCAAGACCAATACGCCTCGCATGCGTTCCTATAACACAATGCCACGTAATAACCTCGAAAACAGCGCTGAGCCTGCTTCTTTGGAATTTAAGCAGAGTCGTCGTGCGCCTCCTATCCAGCCTTGGCCAGATTTTTTGCGCCGTTCTGCCCTTATCCGAAGCTGCCCATCTACTGTTGACAAAGTCCACGATTGCATTGTCAATTATAAGCCTGCCAAAGGGATCCCCAATGTAGAGAATTCATCAGAGAGTTCGATGGTCGTGCCCTTTCTGGCCAAATCATCCGCTCTGCAGTTGCCGGGAATATCTCTATGTCCCGGTACCCATGTGATACAAACATCATATAGGTTCGCCATCTCATTGAGACATCTGCCACAGTCGTACACCGTCTTAGAATTTATTACACTAGAATCCAATGCTTTGATGGCCGCTTGGCTATCGGAAAGTATGGTGATTTTTCGCCTGTGAACATTTTTGTCCACAATAATTTTCACCGCAGCCTGAATTGCCGACAATTCCTCCTGAAAGACGCTGCAGTGATAGGGTAGCCTTATAGACTTGGATATTCCAAACGACAAGTTTGAGTAACTTTTCAAATGGCCTGTGTTACCGGTTGTTAGCCTGGATTTTCTTTCACAGTACTTCGTTGACTGCTTTAATAAACGAGCTGTTGTGTCTGAAACAATATGCATTACTTCAATATCCACCATATCCTGCCAGGAAGTGATTAATTTATATCTGACAGCTTCATAACGTCTATTAATCCACGATTTAATATTTCTGGCTAGTTTCTAAAGTACTGTTTTTCATCTTCGTTGCCAACTTTACTGAGATCTGCTTCATTTAAACGTGCTTATATTTCTTCTGAGTACCTCGGAGTTTTCCTTCACTTGATGGTAGAACTGGATTATCTAACCATATTTTTATGGTTAATACCTATTCCTACACTAATCGCTTCCAAAGTTTTAGTTCAATATTCACTACAATCCCCCTTTTTAGCAACTTTTTGTAAGAATTAGAATGCATTCCAGATCCTTTCCTATACTGGTGCAGGCTACAGTAGCACTAAGGCAGTTTCCTCAAACAGTAAAGAGTCTCTTGTTCTGCTAAGGTTCTTCTCTATTTAGCCTCATTCGGTAGATAGGTGGCATAGTCCATTTGAATCTTTAAACACTAGAGGCACTCTGAGGAGTTTATATCGCTGCAATTATCTCTACCCGATCTCAGCAATTGTGATCCATCTGCAGACATAATGACCTTCTATATATTCTGTAATACCAACGCAAAGTTTTTCTAAATCATATGCCACACCCACTAAGCAAAAGTCAATAAAAATCTCTCTGAATTAATTGTTTTCCAATCGAGTTATGGTTGGTTGACGTCAGCTGTTTTATATTCATCCAAGAGCATTTCAATCTGATCGCTATCGTTTTAATGTCAGCCCATCAGAGGAAGATCTTTACGTTCATTTCCAAAAGTGGGGTACTAACAGCATATTACCAGGATATACTACTTTGGCTTGGTCAGAAACCACTGGATCCCACCTGGTGCCAATGATTTGTACGCTTTGATGTGTGCAATAGGGTTTAATGTATGGAAACCTGCAGGACCCAGTATGCTGAGTATCTTACTAGCCATCCTTGTGCAATCTCATAATAAATGCACCACCAATTCGCCACCACTATTCTCTCCAAAGTTTCTGCAGAGGGATTATGCCAATATACGCCCATGTTCTGGAAAACGCAGCGTTTTCAAATCGCTTACGATTTGAAAAACGCAAAACGCATTTCAACATGTTCTGGGAACGAAGCGATTTGCTGGCGTTTTGCATTTTTCGAAGTTGCATTCGAACAATGAAAACATGTTTTATCATAACAGAACATAAACAAATAAAAAAATTTAAAATTCCTACAGCGTATTTGCTTGCTATATTAGCTTTAAAAAACCAAAAAGCAAAAGAAATGTTAATTAAAAAACACTAAGGGACTTCTCCAATCCATTGGACAATCCAGATCATGCGTAATTTGTACATAATTTACGTATTTTATTTGTGAGATGTCAGAAAAATTGTGGCAAATGCTTCTTTTCAGTTAGAGATGTTACTTATAAGCACTCACGAATAATTGGTAATTTTTAACACGGGTAGCCAGTTTAAAATAAAATCTTGTATGATTTTCTTGCTCTCATAAAAATTTTAAAGTACTTTATACAGGTTTTAAATTATTTTTTAACTTTTATTAAGGGTTTATTTTTACGATTTAATATAGATATGTGAATTTAATAAATTGCAAATATTAATATCAAAAGTTTAAAAAGAAATAACCAAATAATTAGTTGTAAAATTAACACCACTAGCATTAAATTTTTTTCGAAGATCAATCTGATCAGCTGTTTGCATAAATCGCCAGTTGATAAGTAAACAAATGATACAGACAATACACAAACTCAAAGCAAATTTTTCTATTCAATATTTTTAATTTAAATCGTCAAAAAATGCTAAAAGTTTCCATTCAAATAAAAAGAAAACATATTAAATTTAAATTGTGTATAATTTTATTGTTAATTTAAGGTAAAGTTTAAATAAAAAAGACCAGATCGCTTCAGTATACACTAGCTATTTGAAAACGCCAAATTTCTAGCGATTTCGTTTGTCAGAACACCTGTTTGGCGCTTTCAAATCGAAAACGCGAACATTAAGCGATATGCGTTTTTCAGAACATGGGCGATAGTTTAGCTGATTACCTAGAGCATCGTTTACCATTTCATAGCACAATTGTGCGGAGAGAACTCACACGCATTCTTGTGTTTTTTGATTTAGTTGTCGATCAGACTGCGACAAGAACACATGTGCGGCGGATGCTTTACCATTTTTTTCAGAATGACACTCAAAAAATATTGTATGTTAAAAGATGCTTTTGATAATATTCAATGCCTTATATATTTTGTCGCATAGTATAATTTTTTTAAATGCTTTAGAATGCTTGCTTTTTCTCTATTAATAAAAAATGGTTTATTATTTTTTTTATTTTTATTTATCTAAAAACATGGTCTAATTTTTAAGCCAAAGTTGGATACCTTTACGACCTTTTAATAAAAAATGGATTTTTTTATTTTATTTTTATTTATCTAAAATTATTAAGCCAAAGATAGATAGCTTTACATATGTAAGTTGATAAAATGAAAATCAAAATAACGTATATTACAAACACTTTTCTATGGCTGTAAATAAATCAATTCTCTCAATTTATTTTCTCTCTCTTACTCACTAATACATAACCAAAAAATTTTTGGTAAACCCTGACCTAGAGTTAATCTTCTTAAATGATGATGACATAATGCTTTCAGTATAGTTCTTAACAACCTGCAGCCACATTTGTTGGGAATAGAAAAGGTTGTTAAACTCTTTCATGCATTAAATGTCTCCAGTAAAGATGGAAAGATTTTCTCAAAATCATCTAATGTTAGTCGCTTCCAAAAACCTTCTTTGTAATCCAGGAAATGAATCCCTTTCTAGATTTCTAATTTTCTACTCCAACTAACGCCTAAAGCTTGAATTGAGGCCAGGCTCAAAGCATTTTTCTTTATTTGTTTTTGTTGTTTTTGGCATAAAAAATTAATTCTTTTGCCGTCAAAACAAAAAAAAAAGAATTTCTTTTTTATTTATGTGCCATCGCCATATGTCAAATACAAACAAGTGTATAAACAAACACCCATACATACATAAATACATACATGCATAAACAAGTGTAATATGCCTAAAAGCATGCAAAGAATAACACCCAACAACATCAAAATGGTGGATTTTAAAATACAACTACAGACTCTCCTCTTTCGCACACACAAACACACGGTTTTAAATACTCATGTTTACAGACTATGGGATACGGTTAACGGGATAATAATGGTTTGTATGCAGTGAGCATAAAAGCAAAACAACAAGAACAAGCAAAAGAGTATGAAAATAAGAAAAATATGTTACAAAAACAATGCTCAACCTGGTGGAAACAGAATTTCAACAACATTTTTGCTTAAGGAGACTCAAAGCAAATCAACAGAAAAAAAGGAAAAAACATGAAGAGAAAATAATTTAAAAAATTAATGTGGAAAAACGAGGATGAGTATGTATAAAAGCATGTATGTCTGGCTTTGTGTTAAAGGTGGTATAATGTATGCGTGGAAGTTTTTTATGTTAAAAAAAAAAAAAAATTTCATTATTTTATTCCTTATTTTTTCTCACTTTGGAGACTTTGTTGAGGAAAAGATTTTAAAGATTTTCAAACTCCTTTAAAATCCATTGAATTTATTGTCCTTTGTTGCTCATTCATATGTTTACACAAGCTGTCTGAAACAGCCTTTCAAATCAGCCGGGATGAGTGAAACCTTTTTCAAATTAATTTTTCATTTTGTATTGTTAGCTACAGGAGCACATATGCTTTAGGTTTCCTTTTTTGTGTATTACTCTGCTTGATAATTTGACTCTAAAACACAACAGCTGGATGCGGGATATCAAATTTAAATTCAAACATTGTTGAAAATACTTTTTTATTCACTTAATTTTCTATGTTTGAAATACAACTCTCATATATGGTGTGATGCTATAAAGTTTACTTTGAATCTTCTTGATTGCCTGCAAAAGAGGCCGAATGTGTTTTTTAATGACCCTAAGTATCATGGAGATATATTTATATATATATAAGCATTTAAGACGCTTTGCAAATTTACGCTGCGTATGTCTAGAAACTATCGCTTCCTTACTTAGTCTCCTTTACTATGTCTGCTAGCAACCAGGAGGCATTTAGGCCGCTTGCAAGCTTATGTTGCTAATGCCTAGAAACAATCAATTCCTTACATAGTTTCATTTAATATGTCTGCTAGCAAATGGAATAATAGTCGCCAGTAATGAAAGAAAATCGGCATTTCTATGGTTCTAACCATCCCAAGTACCAAGTGACCACTTAAGGTTTTTTTAAGCACATGGCAACGTGCCTCTCCACACAACAGTGTAATGTAATGTTAAAGTGTAATAAAGAGTCCTGTTCCTAGCCACGATATCAACAGAAATCCGAAGCTTTTGAAAAAGTATTCTCCTAATGGGTATCACTTGTAACACACCGGTTATTATCATCCCATTAAATTTCTCTTTTACCAACAGAAAATTGTGTAAAATTGGCGTGTCTATGGTAGCTATCAACCACCAAGACCAAGACCAAGAAAAGCACTGAGCATAAGTGCTTAGTAGTTCTGATTCCAACCACAAATACTTTACATATGTACATTCATTACAACCCTTCAGTCAGGATTACGACCTAGCTTCTCACACCACTTATGTTGCGTGTGTTAATTTTATACCTGTGTGACAGGGCCTACAGTTTAATGGCGACTCCGAACGACAGATTTTTGAGAAACTTTTTCATGGCAATTTTATTTACTCTCAGAGTTTCTGCCAGGAATCTGCTGAGGAGAAGTCGCCGAAGAAATCTTTTTTCGTTTTGTTAGGGATGTTTGACTTGGGGCTGCGGCCGCAAGACAAATAAGCCAACACACTACCTACTAGACTATGGCCACTTCACACCACAAGTACCTTATGATAAATAAATTCCGAACTGGACCTCTGCCTAACATCATCCATCGTTGCTATAGGATCATAGAAAATTGTACAGCGCCACCTTTTGTAAAAGAGTAGAATTTACAATATTAAGAAGCAAAGTTCCTTATCATTACATATAAATAAAACAACCCAATACATTTTCACAGAGTTTGTTGGTTACTTGAAATGGTAGATGGCAACCCTATTATTCTAGAACTTGTTACACCCACTAAACTGAACATAAACTTGATTTATAATATTGAAAGAAAGCAAAGAATATTAGAATAATAAGAAGATAAAACACTTATCAACAGTTCTATTCTTATACGCCCCGAATCCATTTAATATGCAAATAACACGAGAGTCAAAGTATACGGATTCATGTTTTAAATTTTTCATGCCATTATAACAACAAATAAGAAAACGGAAACAGCGATGAATAGCTAATCCCTTTTTAATAAATGGGAATGGTTACCCTTAAAGCTACAAGTGTTACAAGAAAGAGAAATTAAACAGCAGGCATGTTGACTCACTTCATCAAGCAGAGCATAAAAAAGGAAAAATATTTTCAGTAAAAATTTTAAGTCCTTTTAATAGGAAAATAATGTATCCTTCTCTGTCGCTTAAGTGAATGTTGCTAATGAGGACGATGATAATGTTTATGATGGAGATTTAAATGACAAAAATAATGAAAGGAAAATGACAGGAAGAAATATTGACAATGTGTAATGCTGCTAAATTAATCGATGTCTACGAGGGAAATGAAAATGAGAAAAAAAATATCCTTTAAGGACCTTTAAAACGAAAAGGTTTTCTAAGAACTTATAGGCCTTTTTGGCAGACAAAGAAGGTAGGATTATTTATTGGGTTCGAAAAGAAAAATTGCTGGAACAACAAACAAAAATCGTAACATTTTATTACAATAGCTTTGGATGGATTTTCTTCAATGAGCTATTCGGGGGAAGTATCATTTTATATGCCATTAAAAAGCTGAGTATCAATTGTCTTCATATACAGCTGAAGGCAAAAAATTTTCCGTTGTAGTCGTTTTGAGTAAAAAAAAGTAGCTTCATTTCGTTTCTTTTTTATCAATCCAAAAGCCCTTTTATTCCCGCAGAGAATAACATTAACTGTGAGCTTCAGAGCAATAGCAGGCAAAAACTACTTTGGCCAAAAACTACAAACCAATGAGCAAGATTTCTCTCTACTACATTCAATACAACATTCTTACACTTAATTGTTCTACAAGTCAACAGCAATAATTTCAGCTGAATCGCTATTAAATTTCAATTCACTACACTCTTATAGCTATGGACCCTTAAGCTTGCATCTCGCCTTTTAGTCAGGATTGCAACCTATTTTCTCACACCACTAATGTTGTGTGTTTTAATTTTATACATAATGATTGGCACCTTCAGTTTAATGTCGACTCCGTTGGACAGATTTAAGAAACTTTTAATTTACTGTCAGAGTTTTTACCAGAAGACTGCTGAGAGGAAGTCGACAAAAGAAATATTTTTCTTTCATATTTTGTTTTGTGCCCAAAACCATTTTCACTTTCTCAATTTCAATTAGGATTTGCTTGTGACCAAAGTTTACAATTACTTTGCCTCAGACATTGCACACAAACATACATAATTGGTCAGTCAGAACTACAACCTAGCTTCTCGCACCACTTACGTTAATGGGAATTAATTTTATACATGAGTGGCGGGTCTTGTACATAGTTTAAAATCGACTCCAGAGAGACCCAGAGTTTTTGCCAGAAATCTGGCTGAGAGAAAGTCGCCGAAGTAATATTCAAATTTCGTTTAGTTGGAGATGTCTGATCTGGTATTTGAACCGTGACCGAACGTCTAATAAGCCAACACATTACCTACTAGACTATGCCGAATTCAAATTCAAGACATTGCACTGAAGTCACAAAGCTGTATTCCCTGATTCTTATGCTTACAGGCCGACTGATTGCACGCAACTGTTAGAAATATTCAGTTTTGGGGCGCTGTGAAATGAGTGGGAAGTTTCCCACTGCATCTAGTTGGTCCTAGGCTTGTCTAGAGTGGTTGTTGAGATAATTTTCCCTCATTGTGGTGGAACTTGGTCAGTACAGGGACTGCGTTCACCCGTGGCATCACAACGGGCCGCTATGCGTGCTCAAGTGTGCTTTGTGACATCAGAGCTACCACTCCGACCTAACCTAATGCTCCCCAGACAGCAAACTAACCGATTGCTTTCAATCTGCAGCTGTTGCAATGTGAAGCTGTTGGTACTTCTGGTATTAAATCTCATGGCCATGATTATTGGCATATTTATTGTGATACTATATCATGCAGATACAGTCTACAATTCGATCAGTTTTGACTGTATGTAGTTGAAGTTGTGAGACAGCAGACTTTTTGTCGTTTAACAATCCCGATATTTTTTCAACTTTTATTGCGTCCTCATATAAATAGATTGTGAATTTCGCCAACCCTCCATAAATAATAGAAAAACAAATAAAATTTTTAACGAAACGCTGTCGGTGACATGAAAACCAAATTGAGGCGAATAACAATAATTGCTGTTGTTGCTATCTTCCGCCACAATACCCCACAATATTTATTGTTCCCCTATATAACCCCTTATTTATTATAAAGCCTTTACATCTGTTAAACATCTGTTAAGGCAATACAATAAATGGTTTAAAAATAGATCAGCAAAAGAGGAAAAGAAAAAAGATGGTAAACAAAACCCTATCAAATGTATTTGAATGGATAACATGACAGATAAACTTTTACAGTTTTTTTGTTCGTTTTTTTTTTCTATCAGGAAATCGATAAAAACCGACACAATCGATAAAGTGTTGTAAAACCAAAAATACAGTAAAAAATCAGTCAGAAAAACTGGTATAATGAAGAGGGGGTGTGTTGAAAAGCTGGAAGAACAATTAATAAACAATTTTACCCTAAGAAATTAAACAAATTTAAAATAAAAATATTAAAATGAAGATGGTATTTAATTCCAAAAATATCCAAAAGTGTAGACAGTTTAATTGCATTCTCCCCTTCATGGGGATTTTATGGGGAATATTTGAAATTCTTTAAAAAGAATAATAATTTTTTCTCGCTCAATTAAATTCTCCAAACAGATGCTTAGATTTCTATCGTTTTTAAGGCATCCTGCTGAGCTAAAATATTGTATTTGGGTTTCTGTCTGTCTGTTTTGAATTTTCAAAATTAAAACTTAATTGTTTATGAAATATTTTCTCTTTTTTGGAAGGAATTGTTATTGTGTTTTAATAACCCCCCATAAAAATCTTAAGTAAACATTAAGTGAAGCAAATGAATTTTAATGATTTGCTATTCAAATGAAAAATATTAAACACTTGGCCAACCATTCAAAAATATACATGAGGAATTTAAACAAAATTTAAGGAATTTTATTTGAAATTATCTCACTTATAAATAATTTTGGTTTCTTTAATCTTTTAATTTTCTTAATAAATAATCTGGCACTTCTTTAGTTTTGCTTACCATATACTATAGCGTATGAGTATTTTACTTGATATTGAATAGAAATCAATTATACGTCCACGTGACCAAAATTATATTTTCAAGGGATAACGTACAATTAATAACAGAATCTATTCATCGTTTATATTACAAGAAAATAAATTCAATTTCTATTATTTATGGAGGAGAGGATTGTGGCGAAACTCAGAATCTATTTATATGAGGACGCAATAAAAGTTAAAAAAAATATCGGGATTGTTAAACGACAAAATCGAATTAAAATCGCCATACTCTAATAGGTAGTGTGTTGACTTAGTAAACGTGAGGCCACGGTTTAAATACCAGGTCAGACATCTCCAACAAAACGAAATAAGAAAAAAATTTTCTTCGGCGGAATCCTCTCAGCAGATTTCTGGCAAAAAGTCTCGGAAATAAATGAAATTGCCATGGAAAGTTTCTCACAAATCTGTCGCCCGGAGCCGACTTTTAAACTGTAGGTGCCGCCACTCATGTAGGAAATTAGTACAGACAACATAAGTGGTCTGAGAAACTAGCTCGTAATCCTGGCTGAAAGGTTATAATGACCAATTATGTAGCACGGTGCTGCAATGGGATCATAAAGCAATGGCAACCGCCTATACTGACCTCCCAAATATTAGTGAAATTCTTTTACTTTAAGTTCGTCTTTTATTACAATTATTAATAGTGTCCGGTATTCTTTATGTAATTCCCTCTTTTGCTTGGAATAAAACCTCCAAACAAACACAAAAATTCCAATCACAAGCGTTTTTTATCTTCTATAAGTCGCTGTTGATTGTCTTCATAAATTCGATCGAACCATCAGTCACCAACCCCTAGTAAGGGATTAAGTTACCTACATTTTTGTTTTAAATTCAACTGTTTCTTTTGACTATTCTTATGGCCTCCTTTTTTTCATGATAAATTTCTTCATCTTAACAGTGTCTGTTAAGTCTTAAGGAATTTCTATGTGTTGGGGTTGTTAAGAAGAAAAACATCAAAAACCCCAACTCTTGTTTCATACTTTTGTTGAACATATTTTTTTAATTAAAAACAAACACGTTTAAACACGATTTTTAATTCCTTTTTTTAAGTTTATTTTCCTTATTCAAGCATTTCAAAGTAACCAAATTTATGGGTGTTACTGCCGGTTTTAAGGAGAACAACAACTACAACAAATAATTTTATTTGCTTTATTAACACAGATTTTCTTCAGTTCTTTCGTTTTTTTGCTTCAAAATTTTTATTTTACTTTACGCTTTTGTTTTGCATTTAATTGTTGTTTATTCAAGATTTTCTTCACACAGCACTTATCTTTTTTAGTATTGAAGAAAAAATTAGCACAGAAATCTATACAGGGGAAGGTATGCTAACAATAGCAGACAATATAGTTGAATATCCCAACCCGGTTTTTATTTTCACAAAATATGCTTTGAATTCAGTCTATTTGGTTTCACCAACTTTCGTTCATTCGTTTCTTATGTGAAACCTTTTTCAGCATAAATTGTTAAAGGTATACTTCCCTTAAAGTGAAATAACTTTAGTTTCCTTATGTTTTAACAACTCATTTAACGTTTAACGCTCCTTTCTTAAACTGCTGACACAACCATTATTTTTCCCTGTTTTTCTTTGTCCGCGTTTCATGAGACTGTCTTAAAAGTTAATTGTTCATTTACTCATGTTGTTATTGTTATTGTTGCTGCTGTCAGTTTATTTTTCTTTACTAAACTAACGTATCCTTTATACTATGCCAGCATAGGTATAGTCTGTGTGTAGTTGTAATTGCGTTCCATGGCATGGATGGTCCATTTTTATTTCTTTTTTTTCATCACTTTTCCATTAGTTGTGCTAATTGACACAAATTGAATTTAAAATAAAAGGGATTTAAAGTTTTTCCTTTAATTTTCTTTTGTTGTTGTGTTTGTTTTTTTTTTAAGAAATAAATCCTGCCAACAGAAATCGAGTTACTGTTGCTCTTAATTTGACGTGTAAACAGAGAAAAGGATTAATTTTGTTGAAATTGTTTCACAGGCACATAGAGATATTGCTTTACTAATGGCAAGATCAACTCGCTGATTAATTATTGCAGACCATATTTATGTTTTATAGAACCGATAAGGAAACGAGTTTAATTTTTTCAAGTAACGCTGAACTGAGACCACTGTTCAAACCCCAGGTCAAACATCTTTAACAAAACGAAATTATAAAAAATATTTCTTCGGCGACTTCCTTCCTCTCAGCAGATTTCTGGCAAAAACTTTGAGAGTAAAATAAAATTGCCGTGAAAAGCTTCCCACAAATCTGTCGTTTGGAGTCGACTTAAAATTGTAGGTCTCGTTACTCATGTACAAAATTAACACACACAACATAAGAGGTGTGAGCAACTAGGTCAATAATCCTGACTGAAGGTTTATAATGAGCATGTATGTATGTATGATTCGAAACTAGTCTGAATTGTATACACAATACTTTCAGTACCGGTATAAGATAAGATTCTTCGGCACTCACTGTTCAGAGCCTTACATAAGGGTCAGTATTTTACCTTCAATGCTAATGTAAATAAAATTTGTAATAGGGATACATAGCGGAATTCCCGAATTATGAACAGAATAGATAGGCAATATTATTCTGTAATAGGTTAGGTTAGGTTAGAGCACGTGTACTTGTCAACTGTGACAAGTACAGTACTCGGAGGTCGAATTGACCCATTGTACAACGTCCTAGCTTCTCACAGCACTCGTGTTGTGTGCGTTAATTTTATACATGAGTGGCGGGACCTACAGTTTAAAGTCTACTCCGAACGACAGATTTTTGAGAAGATTATCATGGCAATTTTATTTACTCTCAGAGTTTTTACCAGAAATCTGCTGAGAGGAAGTCGCCAAAGAAATATTTTCATATTTTCGTTTTGATGTCTGACCTGGAATTTGAACTCGGGCCTTTTGTCTAATAAGCCAACAAACTACCTACTAGACTACGGCGACTTCTTATTCTGAAATAGCTGCAGTCAAACAATCTACTCTTTTCTATTTATTACATTCAAGTGATCACTGTGTTATGGGAAGACATGCAGAAAGATTGTAGCTCCCTTCGAACGACTACTGCCGTAGTTGTGAGTCTGCTGAAAAGGAGGAAACTGTTGACCACTTTCTTTGCCAGTGCCCATCTCTCACGAAGAGCAAATTTAGGTTATTTGGCTCTCCATCCGTTGTCAGCTTAACGGAGCTATCATTCATTGATATAAAGGATACAGCTGCGTTCATAAAACTTTCAGGCTGGTTTCCAGCTTAGGAAACTCGTGCTTTTAGTGTGCAACTCCCGCTCTGATCAATTTCTTCTATGAGTTTGGTGGAATTTGATCAGTATGGGGACTGCACTTACCCGTGGCATTACAAAGGGCTGCTCTGCGTGCTCAAGTGAGCTTTTTGGTATCTAAGCTACTACTCCAACCTACCTACCTATATTCAAGTGATATACAGTAATAGTGTGCGTTGTTAACAAAACTTATTGCTTCCAATGCCAGATGTTGTTATACATATAATCCAGTCAGATTAAAATCATTTGTATTCTGCTACTCCAAGGTAACAACCTCAATGCTTGAGATGATGAGCTATAGCTCAAGTTTTCACCTGAGGCCTTTAGCCTCTCTTGTAAAAATTGCAGAGAAAACGCTCATCTGAAGTAGGTGTGTCCCCGCATTAAAGAAAAATACGCTGATATTTCAAAACTTCTTTAATGGCTAAGGAAGATGCCAACATAGCATCGTATAGCAAACAATATTTGTGGAGAGTTTTTGTGACACCGTAAATGGTTTTCTAGGATTCTTAGAAATCTTTACAATGTAAATAATCGTAATTGTATTACACTTTTCCTTTTTGTTTTTGTTGTTGTTGTTGTCGTTTACAAAGATGACAGCTATTAAATAAATGTCATGTAAACATGTGCAAGAAATCAAAATTCCAGAAAGAAATTATTCATTCATTCGATTGATTCGATTCACTCATTCATTCATTCTTTCATTTATTCATTCTTTTGTTCATTCGTTCTTTCATATATTCATTTGATTCGTTCATTTATTCATTCCTTCATTCATTTCTTCATTCGGTTTATTCATTCGGTTCATTCATTCATTCCTTCATTCATTCCATTTGTCCATAAAAATGCAAATTTTTGCAAATTATTTCATAGAAACTGAATATGAAATGCAAAAAAATTTCCCACTTACTCACGCGCATTGCCATGCATGCATGAGAGTGTTGTGAAGGAATGATTTCTTTGAAATAAAAATTATATTTTCATAGTCACCAGTGGTTGGTTAATCAACCACACAGAGGAATCGGAAAAATGTGTGGAGGGAAAAAACCAAACTAAATAACGGTATACCGTTAAAACACCGCAAAAAAACATGTTAACAGTAAATAAAATTAAAAAGAATTTCTTCTACTTGAGTTATACTGCTGGATTTACAACAATGCTCTCGGCTTATACGGGTAAATCTTTTAAAAAACAATGGTAGGAGTGATTCCGGGTTTGGTTTTATGATTATTAAGGATTTATTAAAAACAACAACAACAACAATATACTCGTTATACATAGTAGGGAAGGTATAATAATAATAAAAAATTTTATCGCCTTCTCTCTCTCCTCCACTATTCATAAAATAGAGAGACTGTTTTTTGAATTCAGCCAAAGACAAACAAAAATATGCAGATTTACTCCTCGACAATCGCTCTTCTTAGCACATATCCTTTATACTTTCCCCATTAATCATGCATATTTTAGCATATTCTTCTATGCATGAGATTCTTATAAAAAGAATTAAAAAAAAAGAAAGAAATAAAGGAAGAGAGAGCGAGAGAGGAAGAAAAATAAAAGCATTTGAATATGAAATAATAAAAAGGCAACAGACCGGAAGAAATAAAATTTTTATAGAGAAAGTAACACTTGGTCACGATTCATCCACCACACATACTCATCTGTATGCAGATGAAAGTGTTCTTTTTTCTTTTTTTCTTAGGAGAAGAATAGTATAAACCCGTGTATTTGTGTGTGAACTGACTTAAATAATTACCAATGTATGTATGTTACGTGTCACAGTGTCACCATTTGATGAAAATGATTAAAAAAAGTCACTCACAATCACTTACATTGTGTATAAACTAAGAAGGATTGCCAAATAAAATACTTATCCCTTGATGTACAGTGATAAGTGGTAAACATTAAGAAAGTTTCGGCATTAATAACTGCCAGCAACTCTAAATATTGATTTATTTTTGTGATTTTAAGAAGACTGTTTCACTTAAGCAAATTACATCTCAAGAAGAAATTTTCTTCCTAATGTCTTGTATGCTATCGCCAGCAATGAGTCGCAAGCGCAAGGGCTTTATCAGGAATACAGGCAGGACGTAAAAATTTCCGAACTTCTGTTTTAAGTTACCTTATTTCTTTAGAGCATGTAGCACTACATTCATTACAGTGTAAACGGAGGATCCAAGTACTTCTTCTTTATTTCGCATTGATCCTATATCTTTTCCTGAGGAGAGTTTTCATCCTACGTTGTTACTTTCTATTAAAGTTGATCTTTGTTTACCTCCTGTAATTTATCGCTCATCTGGTGTTGAGGGGTGTTTTAATTTTCGTTTAAATACACTACTATCCTCTGTAGACAGGTCGTCTGTACTTATTTCACCTCCATATGACTCTCTTTCACTTGACAGGATCTTGGATGGCTTTTATGAAGTATTATTTAAACCGCGGTGTACCAGTCAACTATTCTCCTCTCCAACTAGGGCCTTATTTGCTATACCCAATTGGTTCCTGTCGACTTTCAGAGAAGCAGTGGGCTGAGCTGAAGATACTAAGGCTATATGCAGTATAACCTTGTTCTAATCGTGGCTATGGACCTTGACTATTAAATACGAGGAAGTCATAGAGACCTACCGGCTGACTACATTGTTCGTCATAATTTTCTCAACAGAAAATTAGACTCTGAATCGCCATACTCTAGTCGGTAGTGTGCTTGCTTATTAGACTAGAACCCGTGCCTCAAGCCCTAACTCGGAAACCTTGAACAAAACGAAAAATTAAAAAATATTTCTTTCCGCGACTTTCTCTCACCAGTCTTCTGGTACATACTCCGAGAGTAAATACAATTGTCATGAAAAATTTCTTTAATCTGTCCTACGGAGCCGATATTAAACTGTAGTTCCCGCTTTTGAGGGATAAAATTAACATACACACACACCACAAGAGGTGTAGAAAGTTAGGTTGTGATCCTCGCTAAAAGAGTTGTAATGACTAATTAAGTAAGTAACTACAGATCACTGAAGATGTTGCTCAAGTCAATCTGTTCTGGAACGGAATGGGTTTTGAAATGGAAAGTTTCTTAAAAGACTTTTTGGCCAAGCATTGTACTTTGAGGAGAACAATCTCTATCCAGCATATTATGTATCCCAGCCCTGTTGTGCGGAGACTAAGACTCGGAACTCTCGAAGGGAGTTACTTCAGTGGCTTTGGTGAGTTAATCTCTATTAGAATTTCTGCTATTGAGAGTTTCATATCTGGTATTAGCTGGCTAATGCATACAAACATACATAATTAGCCACTACAACCCTTTAGTCAGGATTACGGCCTAACTTCTCACACCACTCATGTTGTGTGCGTTAATTTTATACGTGAGTGTATACAATTTAACGTCGACTCCGAACGATAGATTTTTGAGAAACTTTTTCATGGCAGATTTATTTACTCTCAGAGTTTTTGCCAGAAATCTGCTGAAAGGAAATCGCCGAAGAAATTTTTTTTTTTTCATATTTCGTTTTGAACCCTGACATGGAATACGAACCCGGGATTTACGTCTAATAAGCTAACACACTACCTATTAGACTACGGCGACTGGCTGGCTAATGGGATACCTCAATTTTTTCCGGTTTTCTTTTCTTTTTTTCTGTGGAATAAACGTTCTTGGATTCTGTCTCTACCCTCTTTTCCCATTTGTTTTAGCTTTTGATACGTAACTGTGTTTTGACCTACTTTCATGGAGGTAATTACTATGCTACGTTTTTAGTCTCTAAGTGGAAAGGCGAAATAATGTGCAACCCTGCTCACCATTATAAGCCTCAACCGAATACATTTTCACATTTGTCGTTATTTCTAGAGAATGGCAACTCTACCATTCTAGAACTTGCTGGGAAACTAAAATAAGTCAAAAAAAAACAGAAATAGAAGAAAATGGTAAGGCTTTGTGGCAATCCTTTGCTGTGGACAATTTCTTACTTGTTATGATGTCCGCCGAATGAAACTAAAGCTAATGGCTATCTAACCTAACCTAACTTAAATGCGATGGAAGTACATACTTTATGTATCTCATACTTATGTAACGAACTGAAATATTTTGTAAATATTTTATGGAAATTTAGGAAATTCTCTACCAAAACTGTTACAATTAATAAAGAACAACCGAAAGAAGCCTATAAATAGATTAAAGCAACTCCAAGCATTTATTTTGTAAATGGGGTTGATGCCTGTCCATTTACATGACTATGTATGACCCAGATAGCTTCATTTTTCTTTAAAGTTTTATTTTTAGTAACGCTTTTGCTTTTTTTAATTTTATTTTTAATTTAGCGGCACATAAAAAGATGACAGTTCTGAAATATATTTGTGAAAATAAAAATGAATGCATATACCATTTTATGCTTTTATGCCTTATTTTTTTTCTTTTTTTTTATTTTTGCATTGCAAAAAGTGCAATAATTTTTTATGTTTTAAAGCTTTCACATCATTGTAGTAAAAACAAGAAAAAATTCTTTTTTATTTTTTATTCTCATTGCAGTTGAATTTGGCAAATTGGAATCATTTTTTGACTCACTTCACCAAAAAAAAAACAAAAAAACAGAAATAAATTTTTTCGGTTTTATTCATTAAAAATAAACAAAACAAAAACAAGAAATTGGAATTCGAACTCGCATTGTTTATTTAAATGTTGAAAGGAATTTAAAGAAAGAAAAAAACTGAAACGAAGAAAAAAACTTTGAAATTTTTATTTAAAAAGCAACGGAAATTGTTGAAACGAATTTGAAATCAAAATGGCAGACGATATTACATCACCGATGCGTATGCAAAAGAAAACAAGAAGTGCTTCCATCTGTGCAACCGGTGGTAGCATAGAGACCGTCATATACAACATGCCTTCGGGCAATAATACGCCCGACTCACAAGGTACACCCAACTATAGAAGGCGAAGACCTGCCACACGATCACAAAGTGCACGCATTACAAATACAGCAGGCAGATCGGTAAGTTTTTCTTTTCATTTTCATTTTCAATTCATTCAATATTCATCTTCATGTCTAGGGCAACGTAATGCAAACAATGCTGTGTGAAATAAAAAAAAATAGAAATTAAATATTTATTTTCACTTTTCATTTAATTTGTGTGTGTTTATGTGTGCCTATGTGTGTATTGATATCAGTGTCAGTATTTTATTGACACAATTATAGACAAAATGAATATTAGCAACACTGTTCATATGTCTATGTATGAAATGCTGGGTTTATTTTTTATAACGAAAACCTTCAGTCATAAATTGTTGTGGTTTTTTACACTTTTTCTCCCCATTGGTTTTGATTTTATAGTCACACATTGAGATCTAAACTTTTAGAACTAAACTAAACACTATGGAATGTGAAATGAAATACCATAAATTTGACAGTTGATTGACAGTTTCAAAAAGTTTTGCAATAGAAATCCCAATACCTTGAGCTATACAACAGAAATATTCTTCATTTATGCCATCATCTTAACGATGGCATGAAATAAATCATTTGAAACAAGGAAAAGTTTGTTTGATGGAGCCAAGCGCCCCTCCAGGTATGATGTAACTTTTGTTTGGCTGCTACAAAAAGCGTTTCATATTTCATCGCCTTTTAAGTTGCTGGCCTGTACACGATCACAGCTACACCATTAAGAAATTTCTGCAAAGACCAAAGCCAATTAAAATCTGAAGTCGCAATGTCTTGGTTGTATGGTGGATTTCATTCCTGTTCAGCAGTGAATTGGAAATAAAAATTTTTGTCGCACGCGAACATTCAGCTTCTTTGTAGGTTAGGTTTTAGATTGTCCCAATGACAAGTACAATACCCAGACGTCAAAATGAACCATTGTAATACGGGTCCTAGAGGAGAGATAGCGGATAGTAAAGGAGTTAAGGAAATAGGGGAAGGAGAAGAGGTAGAAAAGGAGACAGAGGAAAAAAAAGGCCACAAACACACAAGAGAGCGCGACTACCACCTTGAAGCCTTAGCACATCTCAACCATTCAAGGGAAATAGGTGAAGAAGAAGAGGTAGACAAGGAGACGGAGAAAAAAAAAACAGGTCACAAACACACAAGAGAGCGCGACTACAACCTTGAAGCCCTTGCACTTCTCAACCAGCTCAGCCTATTTATGAATCTATGCAGAGCCTTAATGTCGGCTCTCGACAAGGAATCCAAACCATCGAAGAGCTGACAGTTTCAGAGGAGCTGTTCGTTAGTTTCCAACTCGTCATATCATACCCTGCAATAGTCTGGCGATCTTATCTAGCAGTGCCCTGTAATGAAACCAATAACTACTGGCCATATCTAAGCCCAGCAGCAAACCTGTTCTATCACAGTCTATAGCAGGCCATAGAAACATAACATCCCAATCCATTACCCCAACGCCTCTGCTTTTTTCCCCTGAGCCATCCAGTGATGATCTTCTTTATATATCCACCTTTCTTCACATGGATGATAACTGTTTGGTAATGAAGATTTAGTTTCCTAACAACGCTGGTTATATGTCGGTTATTCTCAATTTTTTTCCATAAATTCATTGACTTTTTAACATCAAAATTATCAGATCGAAAGGTTATGTAAGGTGGCACACTCCCTTGAAGAATGAGACTCCAATTAGACTAAATTTTAGACCCATAGTGATGCCACATTCAATAATCAACCTGGGGATCAAACATTCCCTGGACGAAACTAACCCGAGTTCAAAATAAATCTTGCTATTGCAGCAATCTTAATATCAGACATTAAACATCCGTATTTTTATTGACTAGAGCAGGCCACTGACACATAAGGTGAAAGACAATCTCTCCCTTCTCCTTAAAACACAGTTCCTGTAGAAGTCATTTGCTGGAATGCCAAGCCTTAAGCTTTGGCTTATTAGACGTGAGTCCACGGTTCAAACCGAAATATGAAAAATATTTCTACGGCGACTTACTCTCAGCAGATTTCTCGCAAATACTCTGAGAATAAATAAAAATTGCCATGAAAAGTTTCTCAAAAAATCTGTCGTTCGGAGTTGTCTTTAAATTATAGGTCTCAGCACTAATGTATGAAATTAACACACACAACATAAGTGGTGTGAGCAGCCAGACTAATTATGTATGTATCAGAGATCAGCAACGAGTATTCAAATTTCTTATTTTAGTTAAAGGCCATTGCAATCAATAAGTTTCATTTCTGACAAACACAGTCATTATCATTTAACACAATCATTACCATTATCAATACCAATTCAGCAGGAATTTTATTCACCCTAGCTGTAATACATAACAGTAATTCCATTGCATTGACTCCCTCTTTTCTAAATATAAACCCCATGAAAAATGTTTCTGCATTTATTTTATTGTCTATTGGGTTCACTCTTATTACATGCACTCGCCTTCAGTGTAAAGGAATTTCTTTCCCTTGAATTTCTATCGATAAACCACAAAACCATTTATGTTAGATTGGCTTTGATTTATTGCCTCTCAGTGTAGAAATAGAAGCGATTGGAAAATAATACAAAAAAAAAACTGGATTTTAACAGAAATTTATTGCAATAAGTTGTAGAAGCTTCCAATCAATATAAAGAAAAATAAGGAAAATTGTATTTGAAATATGAAAACAATAGAGTTTGATTCATATTTTAGTTTAAATCAGTTCTAATAACACTTACTAAGCCGCCGTAGTCTAGTTGGTAGTGTGTTGGTTTATTAGACGTAAGGCCGCGGTTCAAACCCCAGCTCAAACTTTTCCAAAAAAACGAAATTTGAATATTTCTTCGGTGACTTCCTCTCAGCATTCTTCTGGCAAAAATTTTCTCAAAAAATTATCGTTCGGAGTCGACAGTAGGTCACCCCAATCATGTATAAAATGAACACACACAACATAAGTGGCGTGAGAAGCTGGGTCGTAATCCTAACTGAAGGATTGTAATGACCAATTATGTATGTACGTAAGCATATATCCACAGCGGGTCAATTTTATCCGGTCTCTGTACACTTGGATTCATAATTGCACACTTATGTGTGACTTTATTTGTTTATCTCTCTACAGAGCAATTTAAGTCCTAACTGGCTTTAACAACCCATTTGTTGGAGTTCGGTCTCTCTTGCAATTTCTTCCAGACCAGTTGGTTACACCAATCGTTGGCAAATATTTTCAACTAAGACAAGATCATCCTCTATGCTGATATTCGCAAATCCCTGCATCAAATACCGCTGGAACATCCTTTTAAACGTAAAGCGAAATCTGGACAAATGACATGGCCCACCCAGCTAGATTCAATTTCAACATCCTAATGCCATCTGTAGCCCATCAGTAACGAATAATCTTTTTCTTACACCGTCTAATATACCCCCAACAACCATTAAGACTAAAAACAGGGCAAGTAAGTAAACCACCAAAACACAAAAAAGAACGCAAAAAATTGTTGAAAATAATAAACCAAAAACAAACAATAGCCCAACAAATTACAACAACATTATAATTATGGTACCATTAATGGTCAACGAATCAAAGGAAATGACTAGAAAAACATCCCCTTTTCTTCAGCAGAAAAAATTAAACGAACTTTCGGCGCGTCAGTATTCAAATCGATGATCCAACGAAGCTTGACACAATAACAATAAGAACAGCGAACAACATTTCCTTTTTTTGCTGTTATTGTACAGGACTTTCCTATTCTTCTTTCATTGTATTGGTATGTGGTGAAATATTGTAAAAATTATGATGAAGTGTGTGCAGAAGTATGTGTGAGTTTACTTCATAAGAGGAGTGTGTTAGAGGATTAGAGAGAATTTATTTACTGTTCGTAAGTATGTGTATGAGTGTTTAGTTGTTTAACAACTTCTTTGTTTTGGTCTCTCTCCACATAATATTTCATGAACTCAGCAATTTTTTCTCTCTCTTTATACAAACAAAAGCATGTTAGGTATTTATAGAGGTGTGAGTAGACCAGTTTTTATAAACGTTAACTTTTAACTTTAGCTTTTTGTTGTTTTTTTTCTTTTTGTTTTTTTCTGTTTACAATTGTTTATTTATTCAAGCAATAGCCCATTAGAACAGACCTATGACTATAACAACACTTTTGAATGGACGTCAGATATTGCATGACATTTGCAAATTAAAGTTTTCTTTTGTCGAACACTGTATACGTATGTACATATGTATAGATTTGAGAAAGTGTATTGAATATTTATATGTTCTGGTGCGTAACAGCATAAAAAGTACCATTAATAGTGTTTGTTTGTAGTTTTATTTACGCAATTCTATGCCAGTTTACCTAAGCAATGGATTTTTACTGCGGTTTTGTAGCAGAATAAACAACTGAATATTGGCCCAGAAGTACAGGAATGGTATACGAATTTATTGCTTATTTTTATAGATTTTATACAGGAGACTGTTTGGGGTTACAAAATTTAGATGTGTAGCTCTAAAAGTGTACCAAACACTGTATAGTATATGATTGTTTAACAGCTAATCGCAGATGGGTTGTAACAAATACTTGTTTGACAAAAACAGTATTTTTTTTTTTCTTCCAAATAAGGAATACTTTGTGATAATATGTAGAACTTATGAGGCCTATAAATTTCGATATTCGCTAACAGTTTTTACAGAGGATATTACGGTGATAAAGAGAAGCGGTAGACCTTCTAAGTGCTGCTCTTGGAAAAAATAATTCTTCTACAGAATACGGAATTTATTGATACAGAATATGTCGAGGCAAAGTTGATTCGCATAAAATCAACACTCTAAGTGTCGCCGTGGTCTAGTAGGTAGTGTGTTGGCTTATTAGACTGAAGGTCAGACATCAAAACGAAAATATTTCTCCGGCGACTTCCTCTCAACAGATTTCTGGCAAAAACTCTGAAAGTAAATAAAATTGCCATGTAAAGCTTCTCAATAAAATTTGTCGTTCGGAGTCGACTTTAAACTATAGATCCCGCCACTCATGTATAAAATTAACACACACAACATGAGTAGTGTCAGAAGCTAGGACTGAAGAGTGCGGGCTTCTTGGGGACGATTGCCTGTAGACTGTCTAATGGTGAAGGTATAGCACTGGCCATTTTATAGTCACCTAGCAGTAACTCGTTTCCTTGCCGTTCGCATCTTGAGATGTCCACAAACACTACTCCCTCTCTTCCACCTTCCTATAACCCATTTTCCTAAAAAAAAGGGGCCATCCCCTGAGTGCTGGTTTCACCAAAAAAATGGTTGAGAAATACCAGGTACAACCAGTATTACAAAGCGATTTTATGGGACAAAGATCGTGCTTTTTAAGGAGGCTGCCAATTTAAACTAATCAAACCTTAAAGATTTTTATATAAAGGGTGAAAATAGTTTCATTACAATATACTTTTGTACAAATTTTTACCAAAATTTCATAAATTTAATGGTTGCTGTGACTCCTTTATGACCTCAAAACAAATTTATGAATTATTTTCACGCTTGTCGCACATTTCCAATAGTTTTTTGTCTGTAAATACTCGATTATGGCGGCGATGGTAATTATGATTATTCAAGCATATGCTGAAATTTATTGCTAATAATAAAGAAACATGACACTTTCTGAATTATTAACATAAACAATCTTTATGTAACTAAGGGTCGTAGAAAGAAGAAAGTTTTTTGCCTGAGACTCTCTAGGGAGCATGGTTGTTATGAAAACATTCTCCATGAAAAACAACAGCAGCAATACCACAAACAAAAAAGTTATTATTAATTGAATTGTGAGTCAATAATTAATTAAGCTGGGGCCTCGTCCATTCATCGTCTGCCGTTTGGATGCAATACAATGGACACAAATACCAGCATAATTTCACTGTGTACTGGCGTTAATAGCAACAACAGCGGCATATCAAAGGAAGTAATGTTAATAATGGTCTGGACTGGACTGGAGAAGTTATTAAATGAGGTCAAAAGTGTTACGTGACTAGTTCAGGACAGAGAGAGAGAGTGAGAGAGATTTTTAATTAAATGTCTACTCCAGCAAGGATAACAGGCATTTAGGGAATTGTTAACTCTCTGATATGAATGGTAAATTGACACCGTATTTATGAAAATAAGCAAGGAAATTAAATTTTATGAATGGAAACAAAAGCTGGAAAAAAATCTTATAAATTACATTGATTTTGTTGTAATAATTTTTAATCAGCGTTTAATAATTTATTTTCTTTTTTTTTCCTTCAATTTTTATTGGCATTCTATCATTTCTTTTGATTTTTATTTCAGGTACGAAGGCGTACCCAGCAACAGCAACAAATGCATCAGAATTTACAAGAGACTCGTTCGTACTGCACCAGTGAGCCCCGGCTTAGCGAAACGGAAACACCACCACAAAGAAGAAAACTTTCACAAAGAAGACCACAACAGCAACAACAACACCGTAAGTTTACGAAATATTTCATATCACACCACAGCCACATTTACAGGTGAAATTTTTTTGATATTCTATGTCTGTGTGTGTGTTCAAACAGTAGAAAGGAAGTATAGAGAGCGAAGTGCAAATTGTAAAATAGTTTCACTTACACTAACAAACTGCAACTACTTTAACTGCGGCAACGTTGTGTCAAGTACCATTGAAACTTGCAATTGCTGTTCGTTGAAAATTAATGAAGATGTTGTGTTGCCAGGCAGCACTTGAAAGGTTTGGCAGCACTAATGGTGATTGAAATATTTTTGGTTGAAATGGTTGCTGGTTTTTAAAATATACTTCACTCTTCCCTATTAGATATTTTTTTCTAAAAAACTTTTCATCGTAACAGCTTAAAGCATAAAGACAGGCAATAACACTAGCGTAACATTACCTAGATTATGGATAATGGAATCTATTAGACCTCTTACCCTTTACATATAATCTAGAAATGTTGCAGAACTAGAAAATTCCATTGGGCGATATGTACATATTTACAGGCCATTTTATGTTCTACATTCTTATTCCTCCTTACCTAACCGATTCAACTTCTTCAGAGAGTCTCATACCATGTTAGATTTAACCTTATAAGAGCCGAGTACTCGAATGATAGCCTGACTGTCAAATAGTATTGTTATGTCCTGTCTTTTGTATCTCCTATCCCAGTTGAATTTAGCACAACTTTCACAGGCTTCTACTTGGAAGACACCCGCCAGTGTATCCCTCATTCTCAAGGTTCAGAATATTTCAGTCAGGGACAAAAAACTCCTTCATCTATTTCAAGTTACGTTCAGGATCCATTTGTATATTCTTAAATAGTATCTCCTTTAAAATAGCATCCACTCTCCAGATTACTCCATTTATTTTTGTCACCAAGTCTCGTTACAAAGCACTTCATAAAATCACAAAAAGTTAAGGAGAGAACTGTTAGCAAATGGATTTCTTAGGTCCTGATATCCCCTAATAAATTTCCTATTAAACTTGTCTCTCCCATCAACCTAACCATGGACTCTAAGGCTTTGGTCTTTACTAACATGTACAGCGAACTTATATGCAACAGAACCTCTAGCGTATGACAAATTCTCACTGCCCTTAGTATGCGAATACACGCTAGTCTCTGTATCTGTTCCATCTGTCCAGACAATTGCTTCAAAGGGCACTATTGTTTTGACTATCATGGTATACATCCAGAGGAGAACTTCTGTGGTACAAGGGAATTCGTGGAATTTTGAGAATTTCCTGTAACCCTTCTGCATACCATTATGGCATGCCTGGCCTTTCCTGATATGCTCTCTTTATAAGCCCTTCATATCAATTTACTATCCAGTATTGTTCCTAGATATTTAACCTACATTTTCTCTGACATTATCTCATCCAGGTGGCGAATATTCTTCAATTTAGAATTATTTCTTCTTCTTGTAAATGGTCTGAACAGGATTTATTCTCAGGATTATGTCATGCAACAATGACTTACAATCTTTAGACCTCTATGAGTGATGTCGTTGAGAGTCTCTTGAAATGTGCCTCTAGCCATCAAGACTATCATGTCAACATGTGTATATCCTTGGTAGTCAATGCCCGCCTCAGATAGTTGTGTTTGCCAACAGGACACGTTGAGCCGTTAGTTTCCATATTATAGTATAGTATAGTTTCCATATAATCTTTTTTTCTTAAGACCAACATTCAGAAGATATCTCCTACTCTCATCAATAAAGTTAAGCTGAAATCATTTGTTTACCTCTCTGCAAAAGAATGCCAATCCCACATATAAATTCGTTCAAATTTTCTGTTGCACAAAACTTTTTAAGAATGTCAGCTCTGTCGTTACCAACACTGTTTACATGTTAAGGAATCCATATGAGAGTGGTTGCAGAAGATCGCCCATTCTTGGACGTTAGATGTGCGTATACACACTCTCTGGGGATCTAATGGCCGCAACACTGCCAGTATATTTACGTATATCTGAACTCGATAGGCTCTGATATCGATTTAGCATAGCGATGGGCTTTATTGCCATTATTTTAGCCTGAATATCACTACAGTCAATACATTCCTCTTGGAGTTGAATCACTTCTTTATTCTACTGAAAATTTCTTCTTTCTTTCCTCTTGCCACATTTGAAATGTTCCTTCAGTCGAATATACTTACCAAAAGTTGTTAAAAATGTTGTGGTCTATTGCGGTTACAGAATATCAACGTTTAATTAATTTATTCTGCTGCTTTAAGTTACCATGACAACAACTGCTTGAGCGTTATGATATCCAGTCATGCCATTTTCACTGAAGCCACTGAAACAGCAATTTAAGATGACAACATGTTCTGGTTATTGCTGCGGCAGCAATAATAGCAGCCTCACAGGCAATATTACACAACGCAACAGGATGCGTATATTTTTGAATACAGAGGATTTGTTTAATCTTAAAATTTTAGCATTTCAATGTAGTTGTCTTCACTTAATTGAACATTTGCTGAAAATGTTTACGTATTTCATTTGAAATAAAAGCTGAATTACTGAGAACTTAAGCTCGGAGAATAATAAAAATAAGAGGGATTTATATATATATGTGGGCACTGTGTTACATGTGTTTAGATTGCTTTAACTTTTCATCTTCATTTTAATATTATTCATAACATTTGGCCACTCGTGCAAAATGCTGCTCAAACAACCAGCTGTTTAGCAATAACACTTCAATGACTTTGCTTGGTTGCATCATATTAAAAATCTCATTAACATTTTGGGATCTTTTTTTTTATTCTACCTCTGTGTCATTTTCTAACCACAATAAAACAAATGGAGCTGTATTGGAGACAAGAAAAATCGTTTAGTGGGTGTTATTAAAAATTCAGCTGCCATGATGTCGTCAGCTCCATTGCTTCTCTAAAGTTTTCAATTGCAACAGTTTCTGAAAACATCAACGTCAATATGCAAATGTGAATAACGAACAACACGAGAATATTACACGACAGTCGTCTCGTTTCATTAATTCATAACCAGTGATGACACACAAGAAAAATAAAAATTCAAATTAAAATTGACAATTTCAAAATGTGATATTGTTATGGAAGGCATATCAGACTAGATGATATCGTATATCACAATAACGTCAAATAGTCATCAAAAATCTTTGTTATAACTTGATTTGAAAGAATTTCCAATAACTTTTAACAGGCCAAAATAGTTCAGTGTAGTACAACAGTGTAGGTTGACAGTGTAGCGTAACAGTGTTGTGTGACAGTACAGTGTAATACTTTTTAATATTAATCATACGCACCCTGTGCTAAAATTCATATGATTTGTTAACGTATGATGAATTCAATATTAATCATACGCATCCGTTTCTCCACACTTGTTGATATCAACTTGGCTAGGTAAGAACAAATAATTTTAAAAAATTCTAGAAAAAAAAACTGCAATAAACAAAGAAATACGAATAGCCAGAGAAGAAATTACACAATGAAAGAGCTTGCAAAAGATAATAATTTCCACGATTTCAGTGAGCTACTGTGGGAATCATAGTAAGAACGTAATGCTGTTTGGTCTTGTGATGAAACAGCAAAAAGATCACAGCCACATTGATAGAAGCAGCTCAATAATTGTTCGAAATCGCCGTAGTCTAGTAGATAGTGTGTTAGCTTATAAGACGTGAGGCCCCAGTCAGACATCTCGAACATAACGATATAAGAGAAAATATTTCTTTTGCAACTGACTCTTAAAAATTCTGGCAAAAATTCTGAGAGTAAAGCAAAAAAATTGCCATGAAAAGTTTCGCAAAAATCGATCGTTCGGAGACAACTTTAAACTGTAGATCTCGCCACTCATGAATAAAATTAACACACAATGAAATAGGTGGTGTTAGAAACTAGGTTGTAATCCTGACTAAAGGATTGTAATGACCAATTATATATGTCAATAGTTGTTTAGGCATTACTCTTCACTGAAAATTTAATGGAACAGTAATGCTCTGCCCAGGTTACGAAATTCCATTAAAATTCATTGAAAAACTGATTTCATTAAAATTTATGAAATGGTGTAAGCCGATTAGGAACTAAACATGGCTCACGGGTTACAATTTCCAAAGATCACACATGCATACATACATACATACATAATTGGTCATTACAACACTTCAATCATGATTATGACGTACCTTCTCCCACAACTTCTGTTGTGTATGTTAATTTTATACATGAGTGGCAGGACCTACGGTTTAATGTTGACTCCAAAGGACAGATTTTTGAGAAACTTTTCATGGCAATTTGATTTACTCTAAGAATATTTGCCAAAAGACGGAAAAAAGTCGCTGAACGAAATATGTTTTCATATTTCGTTTTGTTTCGCTGGCCTAGGGTTTAAACCGTGGCCTCACGTCTAACTACCTACTAAACTGCTGTGATTTCAATTATCATTCGGATACGAACAAGTCTAGGATGGATGTGTTGCTTTCCAACAATCGACCACAAACGCAGTCATATGACAACTTCTCCGAAGTGTCTGATGTTGCCTAATCGCAATAAGGAGGGATTACTGGACCGCTTTATAATCGTAGACGAAATCTGCATCTATGACAATACCCCACAGACCAAACAGCAATTAAAACAAAAGGTTTGTTGGGAGTGAATCGATGCCAAAAATAAGAACTACTTGGGGTGGATGGCAAATCCAATGAAGTACTGGTGCCTGTCTTTTGGTATGCAATTGAGGATTTTTTTAAGTGTCCTTACAATTGTAGAACAATCAATGACGAGTACTTTTAGATCGATTTAAGAAGGATTTGTGTAGAAAAAACCCTCTTTAAAGCAATAAGAGAGTCTTCTTTTGCACCAAAACAACTCAAAGGGCACATATGTTCAGTCGACATGACATAAATTCATGTACTGGGGGTACAAATTACTCAGTCGTCCGTCGTTTCTTGCACTCAAACCCGAAGTAATGGCTCTGTGTTGAGAGATTTCACTTCCATGTTTGAATTATGAAGTCGCCGTAGTCTAGTAGGTAGTGTGTTGGCTTATTAGACGTAAAGCCAGGGTTCGAGCCCCAGGCCAGACATCAAAACAAAAATACAAAAAGTATTTCTTCGGCGATTTATTCTCAGCAGATTTCTGGCAAATACTCGGAGAATAAATAAAAATTGCCGTGAAAAGTTTTTCAAAAAATCTGTCGTTCGGAGACAACTTTAAACTGTAGATCTCGCCACTCATGAATAAAATTAACACACAATAAAATAGGTGGTGTTAGAAACTAGGTTGTAATCCTGACTAAAGGATTGTAATGACCAATTATGTATGTCAATAGTTGTTTAGGCATTACTTTTCACTGAAAATTTAATGGAACAGTAATGCTCTGCCCAGGTTACGAAATTCCATTAAAATTCATTGAAAAACTGATTTCATTAAAATTTATGAAATGGTGTCAGGCGATTAGGAATTAAACATGGCTCACGGGTTACAATTTCCAAAGATCACACATGCATACATACATACAAACAAAATTCTGCAAATCTCTAGGAAGTTCAGAAAAAGCAATCAATCAACATCAAAATAGGAATTCTATTAATTTTTTAAAGGCTCATTACCTTTGATACATAATTTTTTAATTAACGGTGTTGCAAGTTTCTATTGATCATTAAATTAATTGATATTGAAAACAATTAAAGTACCATTTACACACGTAATTAAAACGTAACGAAAAAGAAAAAACTGTTTGATGTGTAAACAATGCTAAAAAGCATAAAATTTCTTATAAAAAGTCCATGAATGATGCCTGTGTAATGTCTATGATAATGGAGATAAGGATGGTATGCTCAAAAAAATAACGAAAATAAAATATAATTTAACAACAAGAATTAAACGAGAAAAGTTGACTTTATAGAGCACAGAGGACATGGTCCATTAAAACATTGTACCAGCACATGCATAAAATAGATACTCAATGAAGTAAGAGAATACATTATTAAGTTTTTTTTTCTTATTACAACAGGAGATAAAAACGGAAGGGAAACAATTGAGAGAGAAAGAAAGAGTGAGTATCAAATTGCCATATACTTATACTACTACTACCACCACTACTGCAATACACACGCTCGGTCTTTACAAAATATAAACAGAATGTATTTTATTGCATACTTAAAGGCTGATGCTGGTACTGGTACTTGCTTATAAGTAAAGGACAGAGAGAGAGTGAGAGTGCGTGCATGCATGTATATTAAATGTTTACAGTTAAATGATGTGTATATAAATTTGTAAGTAACATGTGCATGTGAAAACAAACGAGCTTTTCTGAAGAACATCAGGTTTTGCTGTGTATTAAATGAAAAGGAGGATAATAAACTCTCTTCTTTATAACAGAATCGTTATTTTATATACTCTCTCATACATTACATTTACAGACAGAACAGACAGTACAGAGTTTGAAGTTGAAAAAGCAATAATTTAATACAGAATATTTGATTACATTTATTTCAAATTGATTTTATAAATCATTTTTTTTTTTTTTACTTTTCATGTTCAAAGCATTCAATTTTATTTACTTGAATAACGAATAGCAAACAAGCTTTTCAAAGAAGAGTATTTTGTTGAAACAATATTTACATGTGGAGAGGACATACATATGTTTCGTTTTTATGTTTTATTTTTTAATCACCTACACTTATGCATTATATTTTACCTTTGGGACTTTAAATTTAAAGAAATTTAGATAAGCGAAAAATATATTGAATTTTCAGTCTTCTCACTAAGTTACGCACGTTATTTTATACGTACAGAAGAAGAAATTTTAATTTTGTAATAAAAAACCAAACTAGGCCACAGTGTGGTTTCTTTATGGCATTTTTTACACCAACACTGTGGTAAATTGTACGTTAAATACCAGACAGCGCCGGATAAAGCTGTCATTTTCTTGTTTTCTAAATAAACAAACGAAATACTTTTGCAAACATTAAAAAACTATTTTCACACTCTATTCTATAAACGTTAAATGGAGGAAAAAGAAAAGAAATAAATTCCATTTCAAATATTGTTGGTATTAAAAAGCAATAAAATAACACACACCACAAGAGTATAAAAATGGAATTAAAAAAAAAACAGGCGAAATCAATAAAAATTAATTTTGGAAACTATAAAATGAAACTATTTTCCTCATAATTATTATTGTCTTGTCTATTAAAACCACAAACTAATTTGCCACATGTATCGTTCTGTATAGCTTTTATGTTTAAATTGAATTTTTTCCTATAAAATTTGCCACAAACATCAATTAAAACAAAAATCCCTTTGGTGTGCCAATTAAGCTGGAACTCATAGCAAATGTATGAATAAAATTCTTCTTTAATTTCTTGGCAAACAAGAATATATTCTTGATAGAAATTGTTTTAAATTTATACGTTTTTCTTCAACTTAAGTTTGCATGTGTCTCTGTTACAGTCGCACTGATGCAGAAAACTTTTGTAGCAAAGAGGTTTCCCTTACCTTTAGGGAAACATTTAAAAGGATTCAGAATAAATTTTTTAATGATTACCAAGGGTTAAAAGGGTCCATTAAGATTTATTGGCTAAACATTAATAATTCTTGGGCAAAAGATTGCTCAAAAAATAAATAAATTTTCTTTAATTTAATCAAGCTAATCAATTTACAGAAGTCAGGCCTTTAAAAACGTGCAATGCAAACAAATTTTAGGCAAAATCCTTCACACAAAGACTTTTGTAACCACTTTTTTTTTTTTATTCGAACGTCCCCGGCCTCACACTAACCCACCCTCACCCGACCGCGGAGGGGTCGTCCCCATTACGTAGGGATACGTATACGGGTAAGGGAAAAGTAATGGCAACGAGACCATAAAACAGCTACAGAACTTGATCACAAGCTGAATAAAGTAACAATAAACCGGAACTACATAAGACAAGAACGAAAATACATTTTTATATAATAATTTACAAATTAATGCCAGCATATGTATAAGCTACATATTATATTACAAACACTACAATTAAAATCAATAAAATCATAATATAAGTTAAAATCATTACATAATCTACGAAAAGGAAAATTAGCTCCATAGTTCGTTCTATAAAAATCTAAAGAAAGAGGACGATAGTGCCGAGAAATACTTGCTGGAATACTGAAATTCAAGTTACAAAGCAAAAACTCAGAATCGATATCACCTTTAACCAGATTAAAAACAAAACAAACCCCTAAAATAACCCTTCTACGTTCTAAAGTTGGAAGTTTTATCAAACCTAATCTAGCCTCATATGACGAAAAGCCATTGGCACAATCCCATCCTAAGCCAAGTAAACAGAATAATAAAAACTGCTTCTGCACAGACTCTATTGAATCACTATGACAACGATAGTATGGATTCCAAATAATAGACGCATACTCCAAAATAGGTCTAACAAGTGAAGTGTATAGCAGTCTTATGCCTCGATATGCAGGCAGATGGCCTTTTGAACAATTTTAGTTTGCTTGATTTAGCATTGTAAAGTCGTCATTGTCTAGACGAGAGGTTCAAATTCCAGCTCAGACTTCTCGAACATAACGAAATATGAAAAATATTTCTTTGGCAACTTTCTCTCCGCAATCTTCTGGCAAAAACTTTGGAAAGTAAATAAAATTGTCATGAAAAGTTTGTCAAAAAATGTGTCATTCGGAGTCGATTTAATTTCAAAGTTAGCACATGCAAAATGGGTAGTGTAGGAAGATAGATTGTGATCCTGGCTAAAGGATTGTAATGAGCAATTAAGTAAAGTTATTAAGACAAAGACTCAGTATTGTATTCATCATAGTCCAGTGGATAACAATTTGAATTAATTGACAAGAAACCGTACCACTGACCGTTTAAGAAAGGAATTTCAAAAAATATTTCCTTCATTGACCCCCTTTAAATGGCATATTAATGTTCCAAACAAATGTTATTTTCTCGTATTTTGTTGTCAATTTGATTTGCAAAAATTTTTGTTGCAGTGGCAACCCGTACAATATTGATCAACAATAATAACAATGTAAACAAAAAGACACACACCATCATATACATCAGCTAGAAACAAATCAACGAAAACAAAAATACAACAAAAGCGAACAGGACAGGACAGAACAAGACAGGAGGACTAAATTCAAACAAGACATACAAAAACAAAAAACATTATTAGAAATGGAAAACAAAACAAAAACAGGCCGTCCATTCATGTTGTTGTTGCTATTGTTACTGTTAATATTTTCGTTTTGTTTTTGGTTTGTTTTTTTGCTACTTTAACTGACCTATTTATTGATTTTTTTTGTTTCCACTTTAACAACCCACTACATTAAGCAACAACAACAACAACGTAGAACTGATAAAAGCACACTTACAGTTACACTTACAATATTGAATTGGTTTTAAAGATTATTTTTATTCTTTCTCCCTTTTTACTTTAATGTTCGTAAATAAAAAATCTTTTCTATGTATGTATGTGTGTAGGCTGTGAAACTTTTGTTTTATGTTTGCCTTTCAGAATTTATTTAATGCCTTAGGGACTCTCTTGTCCTGTTTTAACAGAGCAGCTGTTCTGTTATATGTTGTTTCATGTGATAAGAGGTCAATTCCCTTATGGTTTGAGATTTTTTTTGTTCAGATAAACGCAAAAGTTAATTTGTTTAAAAGATTTATTTGTTTTTGTTTTTATTTTGAGATTTGAAAATTTGTCAAGTTTACAAATAAAAATGTTTGACTTTTGTGGACGTTTGACAAAAATGGTCAGTCAGCAGCAGAAATACAAATTTTTAAAGAGAAACGGTTTTTAAATTTTTACTTAACCAAAGAGTGTTTGTTGTATTCTATACTGTATTAAAAGATGTCCATAGTTTAGTGGGTAATTGGGTGGCTTCCTAAACTAGAACTCTAATTACAGAACTCAACTCTTATATCCTGACAAAAAAAAATCGTATTCTTTAGGCAATATTTTTCAGAAGTCTTCTTGCAAAAGCTCTGTGTGTAGCTAATTTCCATGACCAAGTTCAGACAATTTTACTGTCCTCAATCCATACGAAGTTTCTTTATAATGTCCCAACCAACCCAAATCCCTTTAAAACCTCAAGACGCTTTGCAGTGCTAATAACGATAACTCCATCCCTAGTATTTGTTTAAAACTCAAATATTTCTTTTTTAACTGCATACAACTCGTACAGCTTCCCACTATTTGTACTCAGTGTACGACTAGTTTTTCTCTTCACAGAGTCTACACATAGTATCTGAAACGGTCTCTATGCTAAATAAATTTTCTTTGAGTCCACAATGCTAGCCTCATGCGAATTAAATATTCTTTCACTTTATTAATCCAGCAAAAGATTAGATTGTCGCAAACATGACTGGCTTGAGAAGAGCCTCTCTATCTCCTTTTTTACGAGTATACCTTTTCAAATCGATATTCCCACACCACAGATAGGTATTGATTCCATTAGAGTTGTGGAAACTCATATGCCTGGACATTGCCTTAAATACTCACATGAGCTGAGATCTAGAAAAAGGGTGAATCTATTTCACCTGTCTAAATAGTCAAGTCGCCGTAGTCTAGTAGGTAGGGTGTTGGCTTATTAGACCTAAGGCCCGAGTTCAAATCCAAGGTCAGACATCAAAACAAAAATATTTCTTCGGCGACTTCCTCTCAGCAGATTTCTGGCAAAAACTCTAAGAGTAAATAAAATTGCCATGAAAATCTGTCGTTCGGAGTCGACTTTAAACTGTAGGTCCCGCCACTTATGTATAAAATTAACACACACAACATAAGTGGTGTGAGATGCTAGATCGTAATCCTGACTGAAGGGTTGTAATGATCAATTATGTATGTACACTAGAGCCCCGACATGCGTCGTTAATGGGGACCGGAGAATTGCGACGCAAATCGAAACGACGCAAATCGAAACAACTTTTTCTTTATAAATGCAACAAAATTTAGTTTATTGGGACCAAGAATTCAAACGAAAGCAAAATGAATGAATAATGAAAACATTTTTCATTATTTTATTTAGTTCAACAAATGTTTTTTAATTATTATAAAGAAATAACAAAACAATAAACAGAAGTTGCAAGAATTTTAAAATAGAAAAAAAAATTCTAAATATGTACCACAATACAAATACTAAAATGGTAGTACTCAATGCTGCAAGAAAAAAATTAAACGTATGTAGCGTTACAAATCGAAATTTAAACGACGCAAGTTGGGATTCAAACGACGCAAATCGAATCGACTCCAATCGGGGACGAAACGACGGAAATTTAATCGACGCGAATTGAAATTGCAACAAAGCAAGCTGAGTTTTGTCAATTTTTAAAAAGCGACGCAAATCGAAACGACGCAAATCGGGTCGACGCAAGTCGGGGCTCTAGTGTAAATAGTCAAGTCAACCTCATAGGAGCTTTGTGCTCGGCTGAGTGCCAAATAATTTTCTCTGGAACACTGGCGCTTCCATCCTACTATCCGTATTTGCCTCGTTACAATACCACAGGATGCACCTTCTTTACAAAAAAAAAAAACGTGTAGCTTCCATGTTGCTTCATTCAATTCCATTATAGAGTTTGCTGTGAAACGTTAAAGAGTGAATTGTCTGTCATTTGATCTGCCAGATCATGATGCTCACTGATGGCCTGCCTTCTATTAATCTAACCATACTTACTAACAGAGCCTCTAGCATTGCTGTACAGCCTTTAGAGCCCATTGCAAAGGTAATACTAGCACATGTATACTGAGCTTTCAAAATTGTGTTGACCTTACCATTCTAGTATACATCTTCTGTACATTATTATAACATGCTTGACCCCCCTTGAAATGCTCTCTGCAGCAGCCTTCGACGTCAGTTTAGTACTTGTGCCTGTTATTATGACACCGTTTCTCTCGTGAGATAAGCTTACTCTTACAAAACCGATTAATCGATTAATTTTTCTTTTTTTTTTTATTTTCTTTGCAGCGCATCGTAGATCCAATGCATTTCTCGATGTACCCACCACAAATATGCATCACCTGAGGGTGAGTGACGATGAAGATTTGGATCGTTTGAGAACCTTTAGTGCCTCTAAAGGAGGTAAGTACCTAAATTTGTAAATTTGCTTTGCTTTGACCCTTTCAACTTTAATAAGCGTACAATGTAGTACAATTTCACGTATTACATCCCCTTCAAAAGGTTTTAAATTGCTTTATTTTTTCTTGTTGTTGTTGTTAATTTTCCCCCAATAATTGATTTCTAGTTTGCATTTAAGCAAATGAAACGTTGCCTCAATCACGTCGCCATACTCCGGAAATTTCTTGTCTAATGATCTCTACATACCTTACTCATGATAAACATTTAAAATGAATTTAAAATTTATTTTCAAATACGTGTATGTGTGTGTGTGTGTTACTTAGAAAAAAAATATAAAGAAAGCATTATTCAAGTGTTAATAGAAGACACATGTATGTACCATACAGGGGTGGGTATAAAAACCATATAAAAAACAGTTGGGTCTTGATAGATAAAAACAATTTGATTTTACGGATTATATGACTTAACCTTTGATAGAACTTACAGGATTAGAGCAAATCGTTATTTGAGACAATGCGAGCTCGATATTTAACGATGTCTTAGAAAGGGAATCGAGTACAGGTTGGACCTTTGATGAACTTTACCCTTCGATCTCTCATAGATTGTTTGATGAATACATTTTTTTTCAAAAGAAAATTTGCGTCATTACTTCGATCTATGATATCTACAACGGAGAGAATTTGAAATAGCAACGTAGTATGATTGATGTGTGGTCTCAACTGCATTCGTTTACAACTTGCCAGAATTGTCGGAATGGTAGGGTTCCCATGTTATTCTATCACACGAAGTTACAAGAGTGCTGGAAAGCTCATTTCTCCATCTCTCGATGTCACTCCTGCGCTGAATATCATGCTAATGTCACTACCTGTTGAATTTCCAGAATGCTTTGGTCTTTTCTGTCAATAGAAAGAACGAAGACTATCTTGTCCTTTGAGAGAGATACGATTACACTTTGCATTTTAAAGTCTTAAACGACAGGTTAATGGAACTCAGATGAACTAATGTCACCACTTACAGTACGTACTTGATGCTTAAAGCCTGTTCGAGCAAGTGAATAATGAACAAGATTTCACGAAGGCTTCTTGCAGGTAGAACTACGGAACACGGTATGATTGGATGTAAAACTCAGCGGTTATACATATTACGACTACAGCATATGGAGGAAAGAGAGTCAAAACAACATTTTCTATTTAAATATTTAGCCCCATGCCCGGTGTTTAGTGAAAAAAAAATATCCTTAATTATCGAGTACCCACTGTACTTTTGATTTCATTTAGTACAGACACAGACACTCGATTATCTTTTAAAAAACATGTGCTCTCTGTTTGGCGCTGTTGTACGCAATTATAAAATTTTAAACTGTATTGCCTGTCATCTATAAATTCTCTTGTTTATTGGCACTGATGACCCCCCCAAATGATGCATAAATTTTAAATTTACAAACAAACATTTCTAAACTGAAACAAAAATAGCTGACAACGTCATGAAGTAAAACTGAAATCATCGGTTGGCACGCCCTACTTATGGAATCTGCTAAAAAAACAGCAGCATTTGGCAGTGAAAAAGCATGCGGATTTCTATATCCTATAACACATGACATCAGCACAAGGCCTCTAAGATTGAAATGAAATCTTATTGTGGATTCTGCAGAACTTGTTGAACAAGCTATAACCTATCTGATTAAGAGCAAACCATATCAGATACCAGAACTACGCCGCTGTTGCAGAAGAAAATCAACCAAATATCGATGAGATGTCTGTGTCCTCTTAAATTTCTGCCTTGTACTCGAAATCAATTTAATGTTTGTAATTGCCATCTCCTCCCCATGGCCACCTCTCCCACCTCTGGCCAACTGTAAACATTTTGCCCGCCGATTAATTGTGTTGAAAAGTCAAAGACTGAAAATGTTTTCTTAACTTGTTGTTGTTGTTGCCTAAAATTGATTAATTATTTTCGTTTCTCTAATTTTAACATAAAAAGTAAACAAATTAAAGCAAAACAAACACCAAGAAAACAAAGCATTAAAACAAATATTAAGAAATGAAATGAAATGAGAAATGTGGAGCATGTTTTATTATTGATTTTCAACGCTACGCTTTACCGGCATCAACATGCCCAGCCGCAAATTGTTTTCATGCGAAAACACAGCAAAAAAAAAAAAAACATTTAAAAATTAATTAACAAAACCAATAACAAAATATGAAATTTAAACAACATTAGGAAAATTCAATACAATATTAGCAGAAATAATTAAAAACAATTTTTATTGTTGAAATTTTTATTTGTTGTGCTATTTTCTTTATGTTTTTTTTTTTGGTTTTTTTTTCGTTTTCTGAATTTTAAATCACTGCACAAGGTCGGTTTAAGCAATTAAAGAATTGCAAATGATTTGTTTTTATTGTGTTTTTAGCTTGAAATAAATAAATCTTTTAAAATAAAGGAAAAAAAGTTTTAAAAAACAAAAAAAAAATTAAAAATATTTAAAAATATTAAAAATTTATGTCTTTTATTATTTTATTATATTCTATTATTTTATAAATAATTAAACAAAATCAAGAATAATTTTCGTAAAAGAAATTCAGTGAGTTGAACAGGTATTTTTAATACAAAAAAACATTTTTTTTGTTCAAAATCGAAAATGTTGGACAATATGGAGAAGGCTGTAAAAGACATAGGAAACCAGTTAGAAGCGCCTTATGAAAGTGCAGACAGGTGACTTTGTGCAAAGTAATACCACATGGTAGTAGTCGCCGTAGTCTAGTAGGTAGTGTGTTGACTTAAAAGACGTAAGGCCGTGGTTCAAACACCAGCTCCAAGACAAAGAAAAATGAAAAAATATATCTTCGGCGACTATCTCTCAACAGATTTCTGACAAAAATTCTGAGTGTAAAATAAATTTGCCATGAAAAAATCTTCTCAAAAATCTGTCTTTCGAAATCGACTTTAAACAGTAGGTTTCGCCATTCATATTTAAAATTAACACACACAACATAACTGGTGGGGAGAAGTTAGGTTGCAAACCTGACTGAAGGGTTGTAATGATCAATAATTTATGTATGCAGATCCGCACAATATGCCACAGACGCTGAAGTGGTTTTCGGCAGTTATCAAATACTGTCAAGGACCTATACATGATTTTTACCTTCTACACCTGATTTTGTAAGTTACAAAGGATTTGTAATGCTTTCTAAAACTCTTTGGTTGGTATGTTCTCGCGGCCGCTGAGCAAGAACCCAAGTAGAGATGATCGAAAACATACCCCACGATATTATATCCAGTTCATCGGAGTGAGATAACTGAGAATATCATCCCGGTCGACATACAATATCTCCGCAATGCTTTGATGAAACCAACAGAAACCAGAATGATAACCATACAGGAAATGTTTAACTGTTCTTCTGCTCTTCCCACATATCCAGCTGTCTACCATGGTTTTCAACTGGAAACTTAACTAGAAAACTTGATTAATAAAATTGAAACAAATCAAGAAAATTATAAAAAAAATATGGGAAGATGAAGTCCTTGTAATCTAGGAAAGAGCCTGTGGTTCAACTTCTGGCTCAGATAGCTGAAACAGAAGCGAAACAGTAAAATAAAATTGCTATGAAAAGTTTCTAACAAATCTGTCGTTCGTAGCCTACATTACGTAGATTCACCAGTCATGAATAAACTTAACACACATAATGTGAATATGAGAATCTAGGTTGTAAATGGTAATTTATCATTCGTATTCCTTTGGCCACAGGCCTATATTTCTTCAGATAGAGACAAAGTGGCCTCATATCTTATGTACGGCAAATGTTCCCTTTGATTACACTCGAAAGACAATATTTCCTCTAGACTAATAAGTACGATATTGATACTATGTTATCTGTAACTATGATTTTAAATAGTTAAAAATATGTTCTTCGGAATTCCTGAATGTTGTGGGCATGACGATCAAAACAAGTACAATTCTTTGGGTTCCTTGTGCACTTTAATTAGCATGCAAATGGAATACAAATCTCATGTATAGACTACAATCTCAAAGTCTATTTTAATTCATTTAGATGGCATACACGGAAATAAATAATAAATATTTTCAATTTATTTTTCGAATTGTTTAATACTGCCATGCGATTAAATTTTATTATCGCCTAAAATGCTTAATTTTCTACCTCCAATCATAATTTACAGTTAATGGAGAAACTATTTAGTTACCACAACCACATTACAAAGAAGATAAAATAATTTATGGCTGACATTATACGTTCAACTCTATAATACTCTTTAATAAACTGTCATTAATTTTTTTCCCACCAAAAAAAAAAAAAAAAACAACAAAAAATAACTGATTTAAGCATGCAAAAAACTCTTTTTTGTTTTCGTGCAGCTTAAACATGCAATTTTTATAAGCCATAATGAACAGAGCACTGTGCAAAATAAAAATACGAGAACAACGATAACAAAAAAAAAACGATAACAGATAATAGAAAAGTTTATAAAATATCAGCTCAAAAACTCTGGCAATAAATTTTGTAATTCAAAACAAAAACAAAAAAAATACGGGGAAAACAACAAAAAGAAAACGCAAGAAAGTCGTGAGTATACAGAGGAAAACAATACTTATTCGTATGATTTTTTTTTGTTTTTTCATTCTTTTTAACTGTTAATGTTGGTTCTGATATTAGAAGTGCATTGACAGGAACCCCCCCCCCCATCCATGAAAGGATGTTTTACAGGATATTAAGGGAGTGGAAATGGAACAACAGTAACCGAGAAAATAAAGTGAAAAACATTTTCAATAATAAATTGCACACAATCATGCAATTTGCAGTTTAAAAAGCAGGAAATTTTTAAAAATATAAACGCAAGAGAACTTAAAAAATAAAACAAAACAAAGCAACAACAACAACAACAATGAAATTAAAAACAAAAATATGTTTAAAACTTAAATTTCAATTTAAGACGACTGGGCGTATGATTACTATCTGATTACCTAGAGGTATGAATACCTGAGCATATGATTTATATTTGATTTCGTGCAGACATAAATAAATTCTTGTATGTTAAGTACAAATGCAATGGATTTGATTGTTAAGTACAATGCGTAGGATTTCATTTAGGCTTGCATTTTTCTTTTCAATATTGTGATTAGCAAGCAACCATATTCTGCATTTTTTTCTAAAATTTACATCAACCACGATAAGGATGGCTTTTGTTTACGCATAACATATCAATAAGGAACCTTGCTGATACAGCAATTTGGTCATGTCCTAGTTTCTCCCAGGAAGTCAGAGCTTTCAAAAAACATCTTTGGTTTCCTTTTTTTTTTTCTTTGCCTTGTGACATGTTCTAGTATGGCAGGGTTGCCACCTATTGTTATGTAAAAACAACTTTCTTAGAGAAAATTTAGTTGTGGGAAACCTGGGGCTCTCTATTACAAAAGATGACGAAATTCATAAAAGTACTTTAAGATTATTCCTAAATACTCAATTAAAAAGCCCATTAAACATGTGGTACAAACACCAAAAACGCAATTCAAGATCGGATCGATCCTGTCTAATGATAAAGATAATCACGCTATCTGAGAAGAACCAGTTCGCGGCAGAGAAGTTCATTTAAGCAGCAAACAATTAGCAAACGAAAATCGAGATGCTAATACGGTAATTGATTTCAGAGGAAGCAGCCAGGCTGAACACTTTGCGATATAATATCTTATGGAAGTTCTGCAGAAAGTGCTGCTGGCTACGGAAATGATTTTAATCGATAAGAAATCGACACGCTTAATGATTATTGAAGTTTTCCGTGATCAAAATGGGGTTTCATCATTTCACAGGCCGCTAGGAAGGTATTATCTTGGTTTTGCATTCAACAGCACAACTTGTATGCTTGCATTTCAATCTAATACTAGCAATCGATTTACAAAGAGCTGAACACCCAAAGGCCCCTCATGATTTCTACTACTTTATGGTGTGAATGATGATGAATACCCCCAAGTGCCTGCATCATTGCAATATGACTTCCCATCCCAGAAGGTTATCATTACCTGCACAGAATACTCTGTCAATCAGCCACAGTAAACTATAATTACAAACGAAATACACGCCGTGTTCAAAGTTAAAATATTTTCTTCGACAAATTGCTACAAAATTTATCACTTGCACCACAAAATCATTTTATGGTTTCGCCACAGTTGCCACAAAAACCAATAAAAGCAGAAAATAAAAAAAAAATAAAAACAATTTTCCTCGATTTCTTTGCAACATTTAATTAACAGCAACACCTTAATTATGTTACCGCCACCAGGATACTGTTTGGCATTCAACGCCAGCCACTGTAGCATGACCAGAATTTGCTGCCACTTGTTTGCTGCACAAATATTGATCCCAATGCAGTTCACATTTTTCCTGTTTATTTCCTCTTTATTTCTTTTTTTATAGTGTTTTATTACCGTCTTTGTTATTCATTTCACTTTTTTCTTTTTCATTACTTTAGTTGTGCTTTTCTTAAAACATAAAAACAACAAAAAAAAACACACTGACTCTTGCCATTTTACGGTTTTTTTTTTATTTTTAAAACATTCTCTTACGATTATTTTCATGTCTTCTCTTCTTCTTCTTCTTCTATTTTTTCGCAATCCCGTTTTAGGTATCATCAATCGTGGTGACTCCTTTAGACGTCGTCGCTCGCGCAGCAATAGTTTGGCACCAGTCAGTCCCATACACCCACGTGTTGGCGCCTTGGCAGGGTGCACTGATGTGGATGTTAATCTGAATGATGGCAATCAACAGCAGCCAGTCGACGTTTATCATGTCGAAATGCTGGGCGCACCGGGTGTCGGCAAGCAGGCACTTGTCTCACAATTTCGCACTTCAGACTGTATTAATGCTTATGATGGACCAGGTAAAGTGGAAAATAAATAAAAATGTTTAAGAAAATAATCATCACCATCACACACTTCTTTTGCTTGTACGTACTTCTGTTCTGTTGCTTCTTTCATCCTTCATTCTCTCTTTTCCCATCCCATGTCAGTGTCAATTTGCAAGAAAAATTATTGAAAAAGAATGGGGGAAGTAAAGGGAATTTCGCTAGTAAATGAGTTCATTTTTTTGCTATTTTGAGAAATGTGAGTCATGAAGGGTAATTAAAAGATAAGAGATGACTTAAGATAAGTGGTACTACACTATGAAGTCATTTACGAGGAGAAAAAACTGTCCAAATATAATAATATTCGCCTCCTCGATTAGTTGATCTCATGTGGAATGGAGTTAAAATATTTGGGGACCGTAATGAACAGTAAACTGACAAGTCTCGCATATGGAGACTAAATAAAAGATGGTCAAGTGTGCCATAATTTTTTGTAGACAGCCTACAGAAAAATCGTTAACGAGAAATCATAGTGATTATATCAATTGTGACCTATGGGGCCAAATCGGGCTGTGGGAAGCTGTCCCACGACGGCTTTACTTTATTAAAGTCTTTTTCATGTGTCAGCAAAGACTAGAACCTTAGAGGCTATGCTTAGAATAATGCTACGCTTACATAATGAAAATTCTTCACAGGGCACTGTGCCCTAATAGATCGAGTGATTGGCATTTAATTCTTTAACTACTCCCAGGACAGAATTAGTCCACTCTCATGTGCTTTTTAACAACAAGGCTGAGCAACAATAGTGAATACCGCAATTTGAAAGCTATATAGTTTTTAGGTCAAAAACTGGTTGTTTTATAGGATTGTTGGTTAGGATTGACTGAAGATTGCCTGATCTGATTGTTAAATCAGCTAGGCACGGAAAATGGGGACTCAATTCGTTGAATTTCAGTTCATTTGGAAATCAAAATCATAAAAAGCAGCACTTGGTAACTTATCAATCACTAAATAAGGGGTTATCCTTGTTAGCACTGAGCAGCATTTAAGGTTCCACAGGCCTAATGCGGTTTGTTGTTATTCCTTTAGTTTTTTATGGTGGGAAAGGACTGTCACGAATCATCTCCATATTCTTATTCAGGTTTCGTGTTATTTTTTTTGCTTTGTTTCAGTTTCATTACCAAGTTTTTCAAAACTAAGCAGGCAATTGGACTATTGTAGCAGGTCCCATATTAACAGGGTTGCCATATTTCGTTAACTGCAAAACAACTCCTTTTGAGGTAATGTTGTAGTTTTCCAATCGGATTTTTAGCAAGAATTCATGGTCTCCGCTTCCAATTTTTTTGTAGGGATAGAGGCGTCAATTTTTCCTGTAACGATTGTTGTTGATGATATCCTTTCTGGAAGGGTTAAGGGGATTCTGTATGGATTATTTGGACATTTTTATCGTTCTCTTATAATCCTCATCAAGTCATGAAGACTTAGAAATTCTAAAAATGGAGATGGTCTACCATCAAGTTTTCCATTTCTACCACAGGAATTTACCACAATCCATTTCTACTCAATTCAAGTTTTTACTGAACCTGAGGCTTTTTATACGGCCTTTTTCGCTTCCATGAAAGATCGTATATGCGAGTTTTCTGATTTTCTATGGCACCTATTCTATTCTAGAACACATAGGAAGACCTCAAATAGACAAGGACAACAACTATGTTTATATTGAATACACAGTGCTCCACCAGCCTCTATAAGCCTCAGTATCCATTTGGCTGAAACGTTCTTAATGTAAGAGAAAGAAAGTCGGAAACCAAGCATGTAGCATAGATCACCATTCTCCTTATGGGAAGGCAAACTAGTATTTTAATTGTTTTCATAATAGAAAGATAGGATAGCCTAGCGTTAACCGAAATATTTGATGTCGGAAGCTCTTTATGTTCTAGGCAAGATAATCCAATGCAATTAGCAATTAAGCATGTGTACCATATTGTTGTCTTCACCATTACATTTCCATAATTCCTTCAATATATTGAAATCATTGAAAGAAATCCGAATTAAAAAATCTTTTTCCATCTTTAATTTGTTTTTTGAATTTCTTTACAGAATGCGATGAAGCGGAACAAAATATTTCAATTATTTTGAATGGCATTGAATCCGAATTGAAATTCATTATAAATGCACGTGACGTCAAGGTAAACTTAAATGTTAATTTTATTATTTCTATGTTTTTATTCAATGCTATGATGTATCTATGTCAGTAGAACATAGATGTCCTTCCTATTCCTCATTGGGCCAATTCTTATGTTATTTTAGGGCCAATTGTGATACAATAAATCACTCTAGAAGCAGCCCTCTCGTTGTAATATTAGCAGTTCTATCCAGAACAGTGAGTCGTCGTAGTCTAGTAGGTGGTGTGTTGGCTTATTAGACGAAAAGCCAGGGTTCGAGCCCCAGGCCAGACATCAAAACAAAATACAAAAAGTATTTCTTCGGCGATTTCTCCTCTCAGCAGATCTCTGGCAAAAACTCTGAGAGTAAATAAAATTGCCATGAAAAGTTTCTCAAAAAATCTGTCGTTCGGAGTCGACTTTAAACTGTAGGTCCCGCCACTTATGTATAAAATTAACACACACAACATAAGTGGTGTGAGAAACTAGGTCAATAATCCTGACTGAAGGGTTATAGTGACCAATTATGTATGTATCCAGAACAGTTCTATCGTTGTTATATCATATTCTTTTGGCTTGCCTTAGCATAATCTCTGTTTCTATCCTACTTTAGAAAGCTTACAGTATCCTGATCTCAATAGCAGCAATGTTAAACCCATGCTAAAAATTTCTGATACAAATTTTCATTTAATATAAACAAATAGGCTCCATAGTTTATTAAAAAAATTATCCGAAACTATCAAAATTTATTTGTAAAATGTCCCTGAAAGTTTTGCCGATTTTCGTTGGAAAAAAAAAAAAGAAAACTTGAAAACAAACTTCGCCAATTCCATTATTTCATTTGCAATTGCCAGAATTTATGGAGTTATTTCGACAGCAAATATAGACTTACAAAGACAACAACAACTGCACAACAATAATTGCAATAAGTTTTGCAAACAACACAACACTAATGTCAAAATAAAAATGTTTATTTTATTGCTGCCACTGTTTGAATGGCTCTGGAAGTAAGTGCCTGGATGTATAGATTGAACAGATCCCAGCAAACATTTTTATTGACTTACACAAAGTAATCTTTAAATTCCTTTAAGCAACAGCAAAAGAAAATCACTCCGATTACTAAAATGATCTTCACGGCTGAAGAAAATTTTATTCGAGAAATGGTCATTCTAACTCTGTTGCTCCAGCATCGAATGAGCACGTCTACAGCGATGTGAATTGCCAGCCAGCTTTAATTGCTGCATGAGTTGGACTTTATATGAATGCAGATGCAAATCCAAATGCAAAATATGTTGCAATGAGCCATACGATAGGCTTTATTGCTAAGAACGCCTTTAAATCGGCAAATTCGGTTTATCCGTTACACTTTCTTTAATAGAAGCGTTGAATTCGACAGTACAAACTGAGCAATGATGCACAGGCCTAACTACATATGTAACGCTTACATACATACATAATTGATTATTACAACCACTCAGTCAGGGTTACGACCTAGCTTCTCACACCACTTATGTTGAGTGTGTATTAATTTTATACATGAGAGGCGGGACCGACAGTTTAAAGTCGACTCCGAACGACAGATTTGTGAGAAATTTTTCCTCGCAATTTTATTTTATTTACTCTCAGAGTTTTTGCCAGAAATCTGCTGAGAGGAAGTGGCCGAGAAAGAATTTTTCATTTTTCATTTTGTTGGAAATGTCTGACCCGGGATTTGAAACGTGGCCTCACGACAAATAAGCCAACACACTACCTACTAGAATACGGCGATTTCTGTCTTCAAATTTTCTTTATAATCAGAGTTCATTCTCATAGTTTTTGCCAGTAATCTGCTGAGAGGAAGTCGCCGAAGAAATATTTTTTCATATTTCGTTTTGCTGGAGATGTCTGCGCTAGCATTTGAACCGTGGCTTCACAGCTAATTTGCCAGCACACTACCTACTTGAATACTGCGACTTCTGTAACGTTTGCAGTGTCTTCAAATGTTCTTTATAATCTTTATAAGAGTCGCCGAAGACATATTTTCTCTTATATCATTATGTTCGAGATATCTGACCTGGGGTCTGAATCGTGGCCTTACGTCTAATAAGCCAACACACTGCCTACTGCCCGAAAAAGAACCCCGTTTTAATCACCACATTTGTAGTGCCTTTTCACACATCCTTCAGTTGTTAAACGTTACTTATCCGTAGAGTGCAAACCTTTCATTAAATAAATGCCACTTCAGATGAAAGATATCTGACAGCTAACGGCCTTGCCACATCAACGGTTTTGAAACCGTTTAATGGATAACCCTTTATTTGCTTTTTCCATATTATTTCAGTTTACATGCCAAAAAAAGAGCAAAAAAAAAGGAACAACGATGAATAATATTTCTTGCAAATGGCGCGAATTATTATTTGTCTTCTGTCCCTTCCGAATGTCCACAAGTTCCCTATTCTTTGTGTAAAAATTGTTAGGAAAACATTGATTTTGTTTTTTAGCTTTTTCCACACTTTCCGAAAATTGTTATTTTGTTTCGCATTTGGCTTTTGGCCAAATTAATAAGGAAAAAAATATATTGCGGGCCCAGAAAGAATATGACAATTTGTTTATTTTCTTTTATTAACGCTTCCTACCGATAAACAAAATTATGAAAGAAAAAAAAATTATTTTGTGGCCCATTATTATTACATGACTTAAGAGTGTGGCAATATTATGCCATCTTTAGGGAGGGAGAAAGCAAAAGGGGATAATTTGTACTCAGACTCGATGTTTTTTCTGAATATTTTGACTCTTGTTGTCGTACCAATACTTAGGGGATATTCCCCTACACATGAAATGCATTATTTTGGTCCTAGAAAAATAAGTTTGATGGGCAGCAAAGATATGCCAGCGTCTGTTGTTCTCGAAATTATTTTTAGCACGGTTATGCAACCATAATCCTACAATAATGGCATGCAAATAATAAAAATTATTTTCTCTTCTTTCCATTTCAAAACAACAACAACAATAAAATCTTAAACCTTTCAATAGGATGAACTTGAAAAGGCCGATGCCTATTTGGTTGTCTATTCTTGCGTTGACAAAGAATCGTTTACACGAGCCAAGCAAATACTGGCACGTCTACAGGATCTGGACTTAATTCGAACACGACCAATTATATTGGTGGCCAATAAAATCGATTTGGCGAGGTCACGTGCCGTTTCTGCACAGGGTAAGGCAATTGCGTAATTAAATTCAAATTAATTTCTCTTTTATTTCTTTAAATTTTTTCTTTTCTTTTTGTCATCTTTTTTCTTCTATTAGATGGCAAATGCT